>JAGWFQ010000016.1:0-200286 GCA_025215515.1 Schistosoma japonicum
TCTGGTTTACCATGTATTGATATTTTTTAAAATGAATACTAAACTTATTTGTCTTCTAGGTATTTCTAATCTTGTCAACCAGCTTCTTCACTAGTACCGTGATTGATGTATGGGGAGTAAAAACCGAGGTGCATTGTCACTACGTTGAATACACTATAATTAACGTCGTTGTTACGAAGAAATTCTGATTAACTTTAACATTTTGTACTTGGTAGTCACTTTCCTTTGTGACGATCAGCTGGACAATAAGCTACATCACCTCGATGCGGTGGGCCTATAAATAAAGTTCATCGGCCTCACATTAGGCACATTTCATTAGTTTCATACTTATTTGTTACAAGGAAAACTTGATTAAATACCTTGTAAACAAAGCGTAGAATGGAGTCTTCAACAGATCGCAAGAACAATCAATCGAAGTTTATGTGTAATACCTTACGTAAAGTGGGCAACTCACTGAGTCCATTACAAATCAACGGGAAGATACAAGCCTATTCTAATTACATATGTACCCGTTGCACAAGTGTGACTGTCTGGACACAGTAGCCTAGTGGTGAACATGGTGGCATTTGGCACGAAGTGGACTGAGTTCGAATCTCAGTGTAAACATCGACATTGGGATGCAGGTACATCCAGCCGATGAGTCCCAAACAGGACGAAACGCGCGTCTTGGATTTCACTTGCCAGTCACAATCCAACTTAAATATAACTCACTGAGTTTCCTGAAATAGTAAGTTTATGTAGGAATCAAGAAAGTAGAGACGATGATTATCAGTAGGAAACCTCTATTATTAAGATTGTAAATCAACGGTGATACTAATAGCGACATCCTGAATGACTGACTAGCGCAGTAAAAGACTTTCATACAACTAATTTGTATTTCTCTTTTCTTGTCTATTATTAGTAACTCGTCAACCCAAGGATAATTCACCTGTTTTTAGCATATTCATATGTATTTACCAGTTTAGCTGCTCCAGTGGTGAACGCTACGTATGGAACACTACCAGACAATCATACATAACGAGTTAACGAATACAACTCTTCGAGGTTTGAATAACTCAATACTCAGTTCTATACTAACACATCTGGTTGACACTGATGAGGTAGTGGGAAAATATAAAGTCCCCCGGAATTATTTATCAAATATATTCCATTCTTTCTAATAAAGTACGTTCTCCCATCTTACATATAACAGAAGCTGTTGGAAATTAATCAAACAACCTGGTTTCTACATTCAGTAAAAATGCATAATGCCTCTGTTTCTTCCTTGGACGAAAAGGACTTAATATGCAATTTGCACCAATTACATTTCCAACTACATTTTTAAACTTACTACTCACACGCTTCCTATTACGTCATTTTAATGTTTATTTCTTTATGTTTAATTATCCCATATTTAGATCTACTTCTTGTAATCAAATACTTATTCAAGCTGTTTTTATCATTAGTATGCCTGCATTTTTACTACCGAAATACGCTTTCCGCTCATTATTATCAGTTATGAAAATCCGTCTATTTCATTGTCTGCACTGACTTATAAATTACTTTGATTGGTTTAACTTTTTACATTTCGATATAAATATTGCTGAACATCAGACTAGAGCCTCATAAAGATCTAGTTGTAAACAATAATGTTCGTTCACATTAGTTCTGACTTCATTTTTTATGCATTTTTGACGCTTGAATGAAAGTGCGACATTCTTTTTTTAAGTATCAGTTTAATTAATTTAGCCGTACTGAATTGTGACAGTCAATTAAATTTATATGACTACGCTGTTACGTATATCTATCATGGTTATCACTTATTGGATGGGATGATGATAAAAGAGTTAAACATTTCGTACGAAATCAGATTACTAACAATAGCCTCATATATGAGGTGATTTTGGTGTCAAATAAAAAAGATGATCTAAATATTTCGTTCTCCAAAAACTGAGTTCGTAAAATCGTAGGTAAGTAATAAGTAGCCTACCAGCATTATCAACATTTCTATTTTACTAAGTTTATATATGATCTTTGCTGTAATGCATAAAATGCACAATAATTGAATATTCATGCTGCCAAAATATTTATTTAATCAAAGTAATGTAATCACACTGTTGGCTTTATGCGCTAAGTTTCTTTTACATCAAATTGAATTAATCGCAACCAATTGTTTTGTAATAGTACTATCGAATCCAACTGTATGGATTACAACGAATGAGTAGACTTTCCTTATATTTCATCAGCCGTAATATGGCATAGTGGTGATTTTATATACTAAAGGCTGCTGGAATTGAGATAATTTTTTTGGGGGGGGGAATAATTGTTACATAAACATGTGAATCATTATCTCCGTTTGCATCGCTGTAAAGGTAAGGATAACTAGTATGTCAACGAAATAGTCCTCACGCAACATTGAATAATTATAATGAAATAAGAGTAAATATAAGCAATAAACCTATTATTATTTTGAACTTTTGGAAGCCATTCTTTCAATTTAAATCTATTCACCAAGTATTATTGCCCTATTCATACAATGAAACTCAGGACATTTCATAGCAATACCTAGAATTATTAAACTGATATTAATTATAATAATAATCCATGAAAATTGTAAACTGGAGAAATATGAGAAATATTTATTCAAAAAACCTGAAGAATGAATGGGTTCGTGTTGTTGATATGTTGACACTTCATTCAGCGTCCCATTTGATAAGATTTCTTCGGTACCCAAAGGTGGCGAAGACCGCTTGTTTAAGACATCAGTTTTGACTACTATTTCGTCGTTTGTATTTACAGCGTATGTTTCAGTCATTCTCAGATGAGTGGCGTCAGAATGGTTTGTCATACTGCGACAGTCATTCAACCGAATATCTGTATATATGACAAGAATAAAAATGCAGAAGCTAGTGTGATAATAATAAAATAAATCTATTCAGCAAAGTAACAACTAGTTAGATTGATTAGTGTAAATTAAAAGTATACGTTAATGTCGGTTCTAGACAGCCGATTTCAGAAAATATAAACATTTTTAACTTATTGAGTGATAATCATGTTTCAACATCGGTTATGCTAGGGAAGGGTTGTGACGACTATTTTAAATAGGTAATCGTTTGCACGGAATTTCAGTTGTTTATGCTAATATATATATATATATATATATATATATATATATATTTATATATATATATATATATATATATATAACATGCTATCTAACATTTTAATTATATTTGTGCGTCTACCTTGCTTATGTATTTGAAATCTCAACCAACTTCATCTTCATAAGTATTTTAAACCTTGTTTCAATTATAACTTCTAAAATTATTCCAGGTTGTATGCAGCTGACTAGAAACCGCCGAAATAAAATAAATTCATCTTATTCTTCGTAAACAGTTATTCTTGCTGATTACAAATTAATCAAGGAAACATTGTATATAAGAATATTTTGTCGTGTTAACCCTAAAACTCTTATTTCTAGAACGCTCCTAGTGAAGTAAAGTATATTTTGAGTTGATGGTTTTGTGTAGTAGGAAGGGAAAGTGAGTCAACTTTCTAATACCTGAGACCACTAAAAATACTGAAGCTTCATGCTTCCTAACGAACATATAACACGCAAAACAAATTTTTGGTTAACTTACCTAAAGTATCTTTATTTGTTAGACCAGGTGATGCTGTCTTATGCTGCCATAATGTATTCATATTTTCTGCACGTTGACTTTCGGTAGCAAGTTCACTAGAAGGTGGAAAGTTGTCCAAAGGGATTCTATCTATCATCTTCATATCTTGTCGTCGTCTCCAATCGTTGTTAGTTTCAAATGATAATGTTTGACGATCACGTTCAGAAGGTTCAACTATACCTAAATCTATAAAATGGTAAACTAATTGTTGATCAAAGTATATGCATGTTTTCCAGTGCATGAATATCTTTTGATCTACGACGTTGCATAATTCTGTCAGAAAAATAACTTCTGTTGTTCAAATAATCAAACTAGTCAATTTTATAACTACAGTCAACGTATCTCTTGAAATCTTTTAAGATTCCATTTTCTATGGCTAAACTTAATGTTCCAGAACGTTTATCCACGTATGGTAAATCTTTGTGTTATTTTATTCAATCTCACAACTACGTTTACATCTCTGATATGCTGTAGTAGTTCGTGTTCACAACAAATTTAATCAAATTCACCTGTGCAAACACATGCAACCCAGATTTAATTGTGAAACATTAAGCGTTCTGAAAGTTGATGAGAACAGCACGAAGTAAAGTGACATTGTGTTTTCCTCAAAATTTCGTCTTTGCTTTTTTTAAACTTAATAAAGGAAACCATGAGTGTAAAACATGAATCTAGGTTATTTAGATGTAGCGTGACAGAAATAATCAAATTTACTATAGTCTTATGTTCTAACAGAAGTGATGTCTAATCTGTCATTTTTCCTTCCAACGATGAAAATGTTTACTTTATTGATTGTCTCATGTGAATTTAGTATTTTAGCCCTATCTTAATTTGTCACTGACGATACCTATTGGAATGACAGTGAAGATTTTATAATAAAAGTAAGAAAGCGTAGAACCACTTAGAGCATGATTACAATTCCATCCCCTTCTAGTAATCTTAAATCATGAGTTGTGTTTGCAACTATTAAGAAATGGAAATTAATTCAAATGTAACATTAATAGTAAATTTCAGTAAGCATGATGCATAGACAGTCTATCATAATGTAACTTTTAAACACTTTGCAAATCTTACCTGTTGTAGATGTCATGACCATATCATCTGGGTTTGGTAACTTGAATTCAAGCAGAGAAATTGGAGTGTAGAATTGAGCGTTAGTCACATCTATAATGGTTTTGGTATTACGTGGTTCACGCATAAATGCGATTCTCCCAGTAACAGCCTTAGCATCTGGTTCATGATCTAGCACATCTCGTAAACGAACTGGAAATGTAACTCGATTCTCATAGAATGGTCGGACGGTAAAGTTCAACTGTTCACCAGATCTTAACACTGGCACCAGATTTCCGATCACCTCAATCCAGATAGGTTTGTTTTGTTGAATCTTAAAAACAATATAAAAGAACATTATTGTAAATAAATACTTAATATTTTAATAATGTTTAAAAGAAATATAAGTTTATATAACCAATAGGAAGATGTCAAGTGAATCTCGAAATTTTCATTTTAGATAAACAAAATAAGTGAAAATTAAAACTCACTACCTTGTAGGCACTTCTACGTTACATAAAAAATATGAACGATATAATACATTCTGCATATGTAAGCTTCTGACTCCATAAGTTTGTTAAGCAGTTAACTTTTTGGGTCATTTCATCAGACATACTCAGATTATGGTGGTTTTTGGTCACATATTATGGATGAATATTTACATAACAACAAATTTCACAAATATTGACAACCACGGATTACTCAATAAATGATCTGAAGTCGTCTCATATTTTTGGTGTCATTTTTTCACTCACTACTTGTAGGAAAGTCTTTGGTTACACTGGGACTGTGTCAAATAAACAGGGTCAACGTACTCAAGTCTTGTGCTACACAAGTTTCATTTTCTTCGCTTTAAATGCAAGGTCGGTATTCACCTATTTTCATCATCTCGTATTTTACCTAAACACTAGCACACCCAAGGGCTTTTACATAATAAATCTTCTTTAAGGAAATGCAGTTGATGTATGCCTTCCATTTTTGTGTATCCCCAGTAAATCTTATTTAGTAAATATTATGCAGGTTACGTGGAGGAAAATAAAAATAATACTAAAGAGCGTGTCTGGTAGTAAGAGTGATAAATTTAAGCTCATAACAATAACTTCTACTCTCAACAAAATGGAGAAACTATTACAATTTAAACTTCAGTTTGTACTAAAAGAGCATAATGGTCCATTTCAATTTACTTACAAATACGATAGATGCAAACTTAATACTGCCGTCTCACATCAAAATATAGTGTAGACTTTAGGGAAGATTAATAAGTATATTTCAGGCACGTTTCATGATTAGACTACTGCTTTCCATTGTGTCACAAAGCCAATGTTATTAGTCGAATCTGTTAGTAGTTAACAATGAAAATTAAAAAACAAAGCGAGTGTATATTTAATTATCTAGAGGAGGAAAGTATACCGTGGATGAAGGAAAGTAATCAACCCCTTTATTAGTAAACGTTGGCGTATTTTGAAGTGTTGTTCTTTCTCCTGTTGTTTTCTACTTTTTTCTTGTATAACTTATAGTCTTATACAAAACACACTAACGCAGAGTATACTGCTTATGCAGACCTACTTCTTCCTCTTTAAATTGTTCCGAGATAAATTGGTTCTAATGAATGTTAAAAGATAGTCTATCTTGAAAGATATTACACTCAAAACTTTTAAATATCGAAATAAATTTAAGTTTACGATATAGAAAGGATGTAAATACTCTTATGGAGTTGCATGGAATTTATATCTTTCGAAATTCCATAATAATGACCATGCCGAATATCATTTATATTGGAATAGCGTTTCCTTCTGTTAGGGATTCGTAATCCCTAAAAATACAATGGTTGACTAATTAGATGAAAGAAGTTGTATTGATTTTTTTATAAGACTGATTTGTAGACTTTCATCACATTAATTTGATTTCAATATGAGTTCTACCCCTAAATACAGTTTGACAGTATTTCATTGTATTAATTAAATGTTAATGATTTCACTTGATGAATAATCATTGTAAATTGATTGATATAAAAATTGATGTAATTGTGTAAATAAATTCGCAGTTCGCTAGTGTTGTCTGGTTGGCTTGTGTTCTTCCTTATTTCGGCTTGGGACTAAGTGGGCATAGTGCAGACACGCATTCATCGACTAGGCACACTACATTTGGCATTCAGTCCCACACTCGCAAATTTCACGCATCACAACAACTTCCCTTAAATCAAAGTCAATAGGTAGCATTATCAAAGTCAAAAATAATTTTTCATTTGTCCTTTCTTGTAATGAGGCCATGAAGTTTAATATAACAAGACGTTAACTTTTACGATTCGTGAATAAATGTGTATTATCTAATACTCTAAACTGAATCTTATTATCTGCTACTATGTGGAGTTAGGTGACTTATTGAAGACTGTCAACAGAACGTAGTTGATTCTTAAGTGATATTGTGAATATGGATGTACATAGACAAAGGAAACTGTGAAATCACCACTCACCCCAATGTATTTAATCTAAAAATCAATCCCTGTTAGCCCATCAGAAGCATAGGCCGCCGACCAGCATTCTCCAACCAACTCTATCCTGGGCTTTGCTTTCCAGCTCTTCCCAAGTGCTCTTCATTCTCTTCATGTCTGTTTCTGATTCCCGACACAATATATTCTTGGGGCCTACACTTTTCCTCTGACCTTCAGGATTCCAATTGAGTGCTTGTCTTGTGATGCAGTTAGGTGATTTTCTCAGTATGTGAGCTATCCACCTCCAACGTCTTTTCTCAATGTCTTCATCGGCTAGAAGTTGATGTGTTCTCTGCCGTAGAAGGCTGTTGTTGATGGTATGTAGCCAACGGATCCGAAGTATCGTACGCAGACAACTGTTTACGAGTACTTATATCTTTTGGATGATACAATTTGTAGTTCTCCAAGTTTCAGCTCCATACAATAGAACTGTCTTCAAATTTGTATTGAAAATTTTGACTTTATTGTTGGCTGACAGATGGTTTGAGTTCCAGATGTTTTTCAGTTGTAGAAATGCTACTCTTGCCTTTCCAATCTATGCCTTTATATCTCCATCGTACCCCCCTTTTTATCGATGATGCTGCTCAAGTATGCGAAACGTTCACATTTCCCAGAGATTCTCCGTCAGGTGTAATTATGTTAGTATTTTTGGTTTTGTATCGAACGACGTTTTTCTTCTATCTTTGTGTATATTCGAACCTACTACTGCCAAGGCTGCTACTACGCTATCCGTCTTCATCTGCATTTGTTGTTATGTGTGCGATAGAAGGGTTAGGTCATCTGCAAAGTCCAAGTCATCTAGTTGCACCACGTTGTCCACTGTATTCCGTGCTTGCCTTGAGATGATGTAGTTTTCACAATCCAGTCAACCACCAGCAGAAAGAGGAAGAGCGAGAGTAAGCAGCCCTGCCTCACACTGGTCTTCACTTCAAATGAGTGTGTGAGCTGATCTCCATGCACGATTTTACAATGTAGTCCGTCGTAAGAATTCCGTATGATGTTGACTATCTTTTTGAGTACGCCATAATGTCGTAGAAGGCTCTGTAATATTCTCCTATTCACGCTGTCAAATGCTTTCTCGTAGTCGAGAAATTTGATGTAAAGTGGTGAATTCCATTCAATTGATTGTTCAACAATGAACCGTAGAGTAACGATTCGGTCGGTACACGATTGGTTTTTACGGAATCCGACCTGTTGATCTCGAAGTTGGACATCGACTGGATCTTTCATTCGGTTCACTAACACTCTGTTTAAGACCTTCCCTGGTATTGAAAGAAGAGTGATGCCTCTGTAATTCGCGCAATCGCTAAGATCTCCTCATTTTGATGAGGTACCCTTCTTTTCAGTCTACTGGTACTTGTTCTTCCTCCCAAATCTTCCTGAAGAAAATATGAAGTATCTTTGAAGTTGCTTCCATATCTGTCTTCAGTGACTCGCTCAGCTGGTATGTTGTCTGGGCCTGCTGAATTGCTACTCTTGACTTGTCAGATGACCAGTTTGATTTCTTCGACTGTTGGTGGGTCAGTGTATATGGTGAGACCCGCGGTTACTGCTTCGATGACTGGCGGGTTCAGTGAGGCTGGTCTATTTAACAGCTCTTCGAATTATTCTACCCACCTGTTTCATTGTTCATACAATACACTGATTAGTTTGCCAGACTTGTTCTTGATTGCCATTCTGGTTTACTGAATTCCCCAGCTAGCTTCTTCGTAGTAACGTATAGGTGCCTCATGTTTTCCTCTCCTGCCGCTTTTTCCGCCGTCACTGCTAGGTCCTCAACATAATTCCGTTTATCCGACGTGATGCTTCTCTTCACTTGTTTGTTGACTTCTGTGTATTCGACCTGTGCCTTGGCTTTCTCTGTTCTTGTCCAGCTGTTATTAATCGGCATCTTTCTGCCTCTCCTTCCTTGGATCTTATCCAGAGTACCAACAGAGATCCATTCTTTATGATGTTGTTTCATGCGACCCAAAACCTCCTGATATGTTGAAAATATTGTTTCTTTAGTCTTTTTTCAGTTGTCCTGCATAGTAGCTTCATCTTCTTCTAGAAGATTGTAGAATACCTGGAAGTTATTGTGAACAGTTATTTTGAATTCATTGAGTTTTTTAACATTTCGAAGAAGGATTGTATTAAACTTTTGTAATACTGCTGTTACGGTTGTCCAGTGCTTCTTCAGCTTTAGTTTCACTTTAGCCACTACCAGATGGTGATTTGAAGCTATGTCAGCTTCACTCTTTGTTCTTACATTTTCCATGGTCCTTCTAAACTTCTTATCGATGCAGATGTGATCGATTAGGTTCTCGGTAATGTGGTCCGGTGAAACCCATGTAACTTTGTGTGTGCGTTTGTGAGTGAACATTGTACCACCTGTAATCATTATGTTGAAGGTAGATAAGTTTGAAGACCTCTCACCGTTTTCGTTCCTTTCTCCCAGTCCATGTCGTTTCACAATGTATTCATATCTGGTGTTGTCCAGTTCAACCTTGGCGTTGAAGTCTCCCATCAGAATGGTCAGGTCCTCGGCTAAGCATTTATCGATGGTTGACTGCAGCCACACTTAGAACTGATCGTTATTGTCTTCGTGGCTGTTGTTGTTGGGCGCATAGAACTGGATGACATTCATTGTGATCCCCTTCTTCTTTGTCTTGAAGGATGCTTTGATGATTCTAGATCCATGAGGTTCTTATCCTATAGGCGCTTTACGTGTTTCTTGGGACAGCATTAGTACTACTCCTTGTGTGTGTGAGGCATTTTCTTTTTCGTGACCAGAGTACAAAAGCAATTCTTTTGAGGATAATCGTTGCTGTTCAGCTTGTAGTCAATGTGTTTCTCTTATCCCAAGTATCTTCAGGTTGTATCACTCCATTCCTTTACCAATTTGGTTGCTTTTCCCTGCCACCCACATCGTGTGAACATTCCATGTATCTATATTGACTGTTGCTCTGGTTGTCAGAAGGAACATCGTCCTTGTGGTTTTCGAAGAAACTCGGCTTTCACCATGAGGCGTCATAACAGACATTCCAACTCTCAGGGTAGAGTTAAAATGGTTATAAGGTTTCTACTGGTTAGCGTTTTTTTTTAATCAAAATTGTTGTTTCACGGGATGAGGTTGGTATCATTTACATTAACTGTATTACGTAGCCAATTTCCGTCTTATAATTTTCAAGACTATTATACAATTCATGATTTTTACTTGAAATATTTTGACTCCTCAAATTATTTTAATAACTTGTTTATTATATCATAGACCATTATATATGAAATTTCATTACATATACGAATGTAGTCTAATAAATGTTCGGATTTTGTTCGGAGGATGAAAAGTATGACTGTAGAAAATGATTAACTACTTAAGGAAAGTAAAAGCAAGAATAACTGATTACTGCAGAAAAAGCTAATTAATACTTTAGAAATTGCTGAAGATTAGTTAGAAAAAGCAAGAGGAGGTTGGAGCCGCAGTAAAATGAGTGCCTTAATGTGTTTCTTTTAAATGCAAAGTATTGGTTTAAATTGATGGATTGCTAAAGCTCTTGCTGTACATGTTTATAACTTGAACCTCTTTTGAGCCAGTCCGTTTGAGTTTATGAATAACATGGAAAGATGATTCTGTTGTTGCGGCATGACCAAAGATCACAAGGTGTTTGGGAATGAAGCTGTTGATCGATTTGCATAGTTCATTAAACAAACAAGCAGGACAGTGTTCAGAGATATGCTACGACAAGGTTCTCTTTGTGAAGACAGTGTAACCTGGTTCACAACATTTAGTAAATTTATGTTTGCATACTAATGTGGCCCAAAGAGACAGCTTTTCTTTGACAAGATTGTATTATCTTTTCCATCAGAACTTTGGTTAGTTATCAAAGTTAAAGAATGGTTCTTTAAAGTACGTCTTAAATTAGCTATAATTCTACCATCACTATGTGGATGATACTTTCATAGCCCTAAACCGCACAGATTATGAACTAAAAAACGTTTATAAAGCACTTGCTTTCCTAATGGGAATGGAAAACAATAATAGCAATCTATTACGAGATGTTATACTGACAAGTAGGTTAGATAAAAAATTATAAAGAGGTATCTACCTAAAACCGACCTTTTTAGGTCAATATACTCTTTTCTTGAGTTCTGTCCCACATCAGTATGTAAATATTTGGTCTGATAAACGACACATAGAACTTCAACTATATACTCAGAAGAAAATCTCCATGAGGGACTTAAAAACATTTAAAAACTATCAGGTAAGATCGGATATCCACCACTTCAATGTGCATTTAGCAATTTAATGGTTTATGAGGAACCAGTTACTCAGGCGTACGACTAGGCAATTCCATCAGCGTGTTTCCGAACATCATCCTTTCTGGTTTATTAAAACACAAACTGACACAACAGGAAATTCAATTCCCTCACATCTTGTTGACATAAGTCATCACGTATACGTCACTTCAGTCTTTAAAAACATATACGAGATCCCAACTAATTTATCCTTTACATCTAAGTGCTGCCTTCTACAAACAGTGGAAGCCGTTTGTATTCGTGTTAGTAAACTGAATCTTTGTATTCATAAAATGCTTATAGGGTAGCTATTTGCCCTGGTTACGTTGGTGAGTTCAAACGTACTTCCCCACTTTCAAATTCTTCCTCCTAATTTTCATTCGAACTTTATCGTTATGTTATCATTCCTAAGAATCAACAAAATGATTCTATATTTAATCCTTGTTCAAACGTAATCGGCTGGATCAACTAACTGATTTCCGATTTTAATTTCGCATATCTTTACCATATTCACTGAAAACAATTGGTTCTTCCCAAAGCGAACATAATCATATGTTTCTAAACTTTATTACTATGTAACTAATTCTAATTACCAACCAACTTTCATATCACGTTTAATTATTCTTGTTATCAACTCACCACTATTAATTGATAATGATTTTATATACAAATGTAAAACTTTATGTGTTAAGGGTTGTTAAGTTGATGACTGAAAAGAAATATTTCTTCGCTTAATTTGTTGTTCATAATGTCATCATGGAAATATATAACAAGTTGATATACATATTTTTTTTTCAAAATTCAGTATTTCCAACCAGCAGAACAAGAATGTTTCATGATGTAAATAAACAAACTGATTAAAATGAAGTTATCCGTATCAAATTAAAACAAAGACACAATGGTTAACGATTTAACTTGATAAACTATATTATGTAAGCTAAGAATATAGTCAATTAAAATAAACAGTGGATGAATGTAAATAAAGTTCCTTAACTGACAATTAATATTTTATTATGGGCTTTTACCTGAATGATCACATTTTTCAATACTGAAAACTTGTTACACAGTAAGAGGAAAACAATTACAAAACTGATAAGATCGGTTCGCTCACGATTATCACATATTTGAATAGGTAATTAACATAAAATATAATCGTAAACGATAGATGTCCAATATAAAGTTATTTATTTACCTCTACAAGTGGACTGATTGCAACTTGATTGTAATGCTCTAAACACCCCAAAGATTTGTCGACATTGTCGTCCGTCAAGAAGGAACACCTAATATGAGCATATTCAGATGCACATCGCCTTGGAAGTAGGAAACGTCTCTTCATATCTTGAATATTTCTTGTTATTATCATTGATGTTTTGAGTTTTTCTTCTATATCCACATCGATCGAATAGCGGGCATAAATAACAAATCTTCCATAAATCGGAGGTTCGATGCTCTCATTGTAAATGCGAGTTGCAATATCTGTAACTGAGTTACCAGTTAAGCAATCCACCAACCACAAACTATTTTAAATAAAACGAAGTACAATATATGAACGTTATAAAATGCTGCCGTTATATCCCTAAACATATTATCGAAATGACCTCACATATTTGAAATAAAATGCAATAAAATTTACTGAATGATATTAGAAAAATAGATCCGCTTTAGTGAAATATAGAAAACGATATAATAAAAACCTATATAACTTGAAAAATAACTGAAAAATGATAGAAATTTCTAAAAAATACGCAAGAATATTCTAAAGAAAAAGGTGAGCAAGTTTCCACGACATAACAATGTCCGTCAATATCAACAAAAAAAGGATTTTAATATATTGTTTAGCAAAATAGACTATCTCATAAAAACAAGGTGATGGTGCGTAAAGCTTAATATAATAACTATTCACGATTTTAAAAGAAGAAAAGAAATGAAAAAATAATTCTCTTCAATCAGTTTTTCATCTAAGCTCTACACTAATATATATATGATTTGTAATATTAATGAAGTCAATACAAAACAAGTGATAATAATATTATGAATTCGAAAGTGTTTATAAAAAAAATTACGAATAACCAACGAAGTAATAGAAATAAATGAGTGAACGAGGCAATAACAGTATTCAAAGTAAAAATTAATAAGTGAATGCACTGGAAGGAACATGGTAGATTACACGATGTCAATTAGAGGAATCAATGAAGTTCTAAGAAGAACTTTAATGACCAAAGACTATCGCGTGAAAACTGATTGAATGTCATGAATGTTATGCAAACACGAAGGACAACGCTATTTTGGGAGTTGTGAAAATAATCAAAATTGTTTTAATAATACTGATGATGACAATAGTAATGATAAACGGAGTGAGTGTAATGAATCATCTTCAAGGCATCCGAGTATCGCCTATTATTGCCTCGTTCACTCATTTATTTCTATTACTTCGTTGGTTATTCGTAATTTTTTTTATAAACACTTTCGAATTCATAATATTATTATCACTTGTTTTGTATTGACTTCATTAATATTACAAATCATATATATATTAGTGTAGAGCTTAGATGAAAAACTGATTGAAGAGAATTATTTTTTCTTTTCTACCCTGTTGTTTATTTGCATAAATGATAATCTTTCCGTCATTGACTTTTATTTTCAATCATCTAAATTTCAAACAACATATAGGTTTATTACGAATACACTAAACCCTATAGAAGTTACACAATACCTAGTGGTCACTGTACGTGTAATTATTTCGACTAGTCAAGGCCCACATTATTCCAAATTTACGAGTCATTTGCTGCGGAATGCTGTTAATCTATTTTACATAACTTCCTTTCAATCATACTTCTATTTTTGCCTTGTATGATTCATTCATTTAGCTTTTATTAAAGCAGTCGGAAAGCCGAAACACTGTTTATTGTGTGCCGGGTTAAAGAATCATCGGACAGTGTCAATCTACAGTAACTCCATGTAAGCTAGATAGCTAAATTATCTCTATTGAATCGAGTAGCTATGAACCATTTGTCAACATCTATCCTACATCTGGAAAAGTCAATACTCTATTTTATCAAATTTGGTCAACAAGAATAAAAGTGGTAAATGAAGTATGATTATTACGAGTTAACCACTTTATACACTAGACTAAATTCATTCCTGTCTCCACTCAGTTTTATGATAAACAGAATAAATAATGTGTTCCTGGTGAATTTCTATAACTTGTTCATATGCATTCAAACTACCAAAAAACTCATATATTACTTAATTTTATTTATTTATTATTCATTAAACTGCTACGTTACCCCTACTATTTACCTCTACACGTGTGATTGAATGGGTGTCTGTCTGTTCATCTAAACTGTTACAAGGATGATGTGGAATATTATATTCCTTCGACCTTCACAGACCATACATGTAATTGGCTCTTCCATTCTCGGGCCTTAAGCTAAGTTGTTTAAGTCACGAGGACGATACATTTCTGGTTTGTTAGTATGATTGCATGAATTTGTGCTTCATGTTCGTTCAATACAAATCTGTTCTGTGTTGAATTCATATATGGTCATTGCCGTTGCTATTGTTTTATGGTTAATCTTAAACATACTGTGGCATGTATTAATTTGGAACCCTGTTGTGAAACGGAAAAAAGGAACTCCGAAGAACACTGCGTCGAGATTCGGAAGCTGACATTAAAAGGATAAACTGCAACTGGAAACAGCTGGAAAGTGTTGCGCAGGATAGAGTTTAATGGAGAATACTGGTAGGCGGCTTATGCTCCTCTAGGAGGGGTAATTGGCTTAAGTAAGTAATTAAGTAAAGTATTTGCATTGTTTATAAACACTTTGTAAGGGTCAATTTTAGTAATTACTCATTACTAAAATATTTGGATGTGCTATGACAGAATAATTCATATAAATCTCGTGCTATAAATAAAGTAAATCAAGTAGTTAATAGGGTCCTTTATTGATTTAATGTGAGCTTGTTCAAATTTTGCGTTTAATAACTGGTTGAAAAATCTTATCCCTCTGACTTCAATAAGAATGTGTGCCTTGCATAATCAGGCCAATAATTGGAAACTGTATAAGATACAAAAAATGATTATGTAAGTAGTATATGAAATGCATTTGTGGAGATACGGTGTTTAGTTTACAGAGTTTTTCTTCAGTACCTGTGATGGCACGTAGTCCAGAAAATGCAACCAACCATTCATTACTTCATGATATTTTTTCTGTTTCGTTTGTTAAGTACTGATCTTTAACAAATCCCTCGCTACTGAGGAAAATATAAGATAGAAAATGTACATTGAAAAAAATCATATAAATTCTAGGAAATATGAATTTTTTTATTTGAGACTTATATTTCTAGTAAAACAGTAAATTAACTTACCGAGCAGAAACAGTTGTTGTAAATGAAATACAATCTTTATGATGTGTCATAGGTGTCGAGTTAGTTATATCTTCCCATACCACTGCATTTTTCCCACTGGAAAGACTACATAAAAGTCGAACTTTTGATAAGCTGCCGATTGTATCCGAACTTGTTTTAGCTGATTGACGTGGAAGTGGTATTGTAAGTGTGATAGGCTTGTGAAATTTACGTCGTCTGGGCTCAATGCTTACAACAGGAGATACGCAAACATGATTACCTGCCACACGGCTGATGATATCATCAGAAATAGGCTGCACCTAAAATATAGATGTAATTATCACTCAGAGTGGACATGGTAAGCATATATTTTGCAAAATGTATTACTTTAGCTAAACGACTAAGACCATATTTTAAGTACTTACTTGTAGACCAACTTTAACTCTTTTCTGAAGTGATCCAGGAGGAAATACTGCTTGAACTTGGGGCACTACGGTTGAGATGATAAGTCCACCATCTGAACCAATAAAAACTCTCTCTTGACGAAATCTCGAAACCAGTGCAAAATATTGTGGGAAGTCATAAGTCAAAATCCGGTGAATGTGTTTGTTGAAAATGGAAGCATTCAAGTCGGAAGAATCTGAAATGTAAGCAAATTGTAAACGTTATGCATATATGGCGTAAGCAGTGTAAAAGGTGAAAGTCAGTTACGGAAATAGGTCAGTTACACTGTTCACTGACTATCCTTAATACTATTCACGGGGCTACTGGTACCAGATTATCACTGAATACAATCGGTTACCGTTTTAAACTAATTTCCCAATGACGTCAATTATCCTAAATGCACCAAACATATTATGCTTACAACTGTTTAAGTACATGAAAAGCTTAAAAATAAATAGGGTTTGGAAAAGGCGAACATCTGAAAAAGCAAAATAGTTTTCATTCACTTTATTTAAAAAGATGAAAGTTTTCAAACAGTCTTTATTTATATTCGTTTATTGTTTATGTGACAACAGCTGTATGGAGAGACTAATATAATGATTCAATGACGATTCATTCCATTTTGTTGCATATTCAACACGACATTTCTTCTACTCTATAAACGCTTGAACGATATATTTTGGTCATTATTTTTAACATCATAATAAAATATTAATTTATATAACTATAGTCTAGCCCTATAAGCCGTTTTAGATAACCACACTTTATTGTATTATGTTGTACAACTTAACTGTCACATATGCTTTTAGTAAATATTTCAACATAAAGTCTGATGAAAATCGACCAAAGTGAAATTTCTGAATAGCTAAATTTTTCTTGCAACCAAATCACTTTTTCTAAATTTGAATAACACATTTAAATGCGCTGTTTAAATTAAATTTAAATTAAAAAAAAAACATTCAATTGTGTTTTGGTATATTTAGGTATTAATTATTTCAGTATGTCATTAGGTTTCCTTCTGGTGTTTTCTGTCAAGTATTGCTCACTATTGACATTTATTCAGTATATAAAATTGGTTTTCAGTTAAAGCGATCTAAGTGTGATTAATAATCGTTGTTTAGCAGTTTTGTAAATGAACAGTGGTAATTTTTACAAAACTATTTATAACAGAATTTTCGTGGACCACACTTCAAACACTGTTTTGTATTTTTGGTTATCATAACGACCAGTCCGTTGAATTAAAATACTCGGTTACCATTGTTAGTTATTGCCACTTTAGAGTTTTTGATGACAAATAATTCTATGAGATTTCAAATACATAACGTAAACAGATTTCTTACTGAAACATATATTTTTTAAAAATCTTTTTCATGATTTTAGCATAATCTATTAATTGTACTTTTATCATCGCTTATCCATTCACGATAAAGAATAATGTTATGTTACGGAGCACATTTTCGACCCTAAGTTCTGGTAAATGAGTTCCATCAAAGCGGTTAGTTGTAATATCGCGAGCGGTAAAATCTGAAGTGATCTGGAAGTTATGCGAGGAAATTTAGGAGCTGATTTTGATTTATTGGCTCACAGTGCTGCAGGCCATGTTATCCGGAAGAGAATGAAGTTACTGTCTCGAAATATGAGTACAATAATAAATGACATGCATATTCTAGAGTACTGGAACCTGGTAGACATTATGAGCCGAAATGGTGGATTATATAAGAACACTTTTATTAGTCTAAACATCGAACAGCTTACCAAATGCCTCACTCATTGAATCATTTACTGCTTGCTCAGTCGCTACTAATGTATGCTCTTTCCACGAGTTTCCCGTTTCACTTCTAATAACTATAATTTCTCGTTCTCTTCCTCTAATAGATGCAATATGCGGTACTTCAATAAGAATTGGCAAGGCAAAGCGCATCTGCTTTGGATTCATTTCAATAATCCTGAAAAGCAAGAAAATAAAAAAAACTACCACTTACACAGTAACGATATGACGATTGCCAACTTACGATTCAGAAATCTATAAATTATCTTACGTGTAACTTCTGGTGTAGATTCAAATGTACTTCCCTGCATATCATTATTCAAATACATCATGAAGCACGAGATACATTCAATAAAACTAGATAATTCTACATAGAATTTTATCAAAATAACTTTTGAATTGACTGCTAAAAATTAACAGCAGAATAAAATGTCACTTGTTTATTTTACTGCTATCTTTGATAAAAGTTAAAATGACATACATTTAAATATTTCTATTTCTGATAGTATGCAAAATTTGCTTCATATGAATAACTGGAATTCTTGATACAAGCAAACTAAGACAACCATATTTATTCAAATAATTTCATTTAGCGTAGTATTAATGTTATTCTAAACCGAACAATTTTCCTGTATAATATCTGTGTTCACTAGTTTCATTAACTGGTGAATTTTTATCTAAGTAGTCTAAAGAAAAATTTCATAGTAATTTTCATCATCATCTGACAATTAGATAAAGTCAGAGTATAGTGGACATATATTTTGCTTCAATTTCAGTTACTGATTAGCGAGTGCGCAATCTTGACCGTAAGTGGGATTTAAACGTAGACTAAGTCTGAGTGAAAATTACTAAACTACTAAGACATTTTCTACATCAGTCTACAATTTTAAGGTAGCACCCAAAAATAACTATAATTTTTTATATTATATAAACTTTACTGATATCGCAGTGCGTGTAATAAGCGTCACTACTGAGTATCATTCGATTGCAGGCCTTCCGAATCTGAGTTGATTCATTGTCAAAACGTGATCAGAAGCTAGAAATCGCATTTTTTTTCTAGTTTGCATTGTGAGGTCCTTGCCTAAAAAGTGGAGAAATCTAAATTATTTCTATAGAAAAACTTGTTCTAGCTATTGCCATTGTTATTTTTGTTTATTACAAATCACCCTCTTTCTTTACATTGCTGTCGAACTGTTAACCCAAACTTATTTACTACGGTTCTCATGGATTAGCTAAATAAAGACCGAATATCCGTCTACATTGTGCACCTTATTTCAAAAATTATTGTTTGAAATTAAGGCAAGCTTGAAAACTGTGTATAGTCTTTTCTTGCTTTAGTAAAGTACAAGTAACGAACTGTTACATTATAGTAGTCTCAACTTTACGGTAAATTATCTCATAGCTACGTGTAATAGTATAAAAGCATCATATTTACCTGCAGGCCAAACAATCACCATAATCAAAAACTGGAGGATTGTCAATAGTTTCTGGACGGAGTAGACGACAAATTACACGTAATGGTTCAGAGGGTGCGTTGGGTGGTACAAAAAATCTCAAATCAGGTTGTCTTCGAGCTTCAACCAAACCACCTCGAGCATCGATGATAAAAGAAATAAGAAATCTTTCAGATTAAAAATGAGTGTATAAGGACATACCCCGATTTAACTAAGTTTTTCGTAGAATGATCATTATCCCCATCAAAATCCCATTCTGATAGATCAACGGGGGAAGATTTATCAGCAGGCAATCTAACTAGCTGTTGAGAAGTTAGGACTTGATCATTCTATGTAAAGAGAACCAATAAAAAAAATAAATACATCGATATTTATCCTACGTTTATTGCTAACATAAACTGTCATCATAGAATACCTCATCTTGAAAGATGTCATACGTTTATACTAATACGTTTTCTTTTAAATAAGGACAGAAGACGGTAGATGTACTATAAGATGAAAGTGCTATATTTAATCGTTTTTCTACGTTTCTTTAGTATCACTTTCATAACAACTTTAATCCATCAAATAAGTTCATCTAAATAAAATAAAGCATTATATATTGATGTATATCCGGCTGTATATGGGGATTGTTCAGTCATCTAAGGTTTTCATGAATACCATGATGAAAACAACATGAATCAATAGGTTAGTTAGATTTGAAGTTGGGGAGAAAGACTACACCACATTATTCCTTTAATGCAGCTGATATCGACGTGATCCTTTAAGTGCAATTATAAGGATTCCCAAAAATTCCTTATTTACAATATTTTATCAATTTTTAAAAACGTAAAATATACCCAGGGAATATGAATTCGAGAATAATATCGACCAGGCATTAAAAATATACTAAGGAATTGGTCGCTTTTTAAGCTAATATAGAGAAGAAGTTCGAAGCGCTGAATGTTGCAATATTGTAGCCAAATATATTTTCAACAAACCGCAACAAGTTTATGGTAATTTTTTACATTCGAAATTTGACGGTATAGTCGATTATACTCGCTACTGACCGTGCGTTAGAAACAACAACTGTATACTTGACACAATCGGTGAAGCATTGAGTTACACTAAACCAATTATATGAAAGGCTTTTAAATTATCATTTGAAAATCAAGTGATTCTAAACCCACACACTTTCTAGCTTCAAATTCAGAAATCAAAAACCAAAAATAGTGTACAGTCAGACCCAGTTACATCACTTTATTCAGAATAAACATCCTTACATAAATTACATTTCAGGCATCATTGTATACAAAATGGTAATTTACGAGTTGAATTAAATTATGTGAAAAATACAGTAGTCGGTGAAGAGAAAACAATTATAACTTGAGGACGGAATAAAATATAGTAATCGATAGTACATAAACATGAAACTTCCAAATAAGGTAATATATAAATACGGCATTTAGGAGTTTAATCAACCTGCTATTTAGTGCCCTTGTGGTAATCTGGTATAAATAAAAGATGCCCGTTCTCATTTCTCAGCGCTTCTGTGAATGTGACTCGGTAACTATGTGACTTGCCTTTTCCTTGACAAAGATTCTCGTTAACTAGGAATTGTCTATGATTACTTCGTTAACAAACAAATCTGATGCGAGATTCTAACTTTTGTACGTAGTTTTAACAACGATATTTATTAATAAAGATGAATAGATGACCAAAAATATTGACGCTATTTAAATGAAAAGTAAAGGAAGGGGAATAAAGTATTTAATATGTATTGACAAGATTATATTAGGTAATGAACCATCTTGTTGTGGACTAAGATAAACAACTGGGTTAAATATATTGATTTATAATGCGCAGGTTAGGTTTCGTCTAGTTGATACAAATCGCTGTTGCCATACAACGATGATGTAGTCTTACACTTTCTGAAAAACTACTAAGAGTGTGCTATGCAAATAAAAAAATCATTTTCAAATTGATACCACGCCGATCGTCAAATCAGATTGAGCAGCACTATTTATAGGCTTAGTGACTCGATTGCCCAATCATACCGGTACGTATTATTTTAAATTAATTTGTGACTAAAGAGTGGAATCCAGGACGCGCGTCTCGTCCGATTTAGGACTCGTTGGCTGGATGTACCTGCATTCCAATATTGATGTTCACACTGGGATTCGAACTCAGTTTACTTTGTGCCAAACGCCATCGCGTTAACCACTAGGTCGAAACTCACGTCCTGGATTCCACTTTACAGTCACAATCCAACTTAACTTGTGAATAATCGCTATATCGAGGCAATCCGCTTTGAATGCACATATAGCAACAGAGACATGCCAGCTTCAGTCAAAATAAATCAACGGGAATATACAAATTCATCCTAATACATATCGGTACGTGTTCACGAGCTCGAAAGTAATAAGACTATTTGAGCAGTTAATATTTAACTAACCCAGCAGGAACAGTTCACTTGCCAAACACACAAAGATGTGAGGATTATTGATATCTCGTTCTTGTTTCAATACATCAGCATTGACTTGGTTGAGAAATTTGGAAGTGCTGAAATTGATTCCAATAAGTCTTACTTAGTCGATATGTCAGAATTTCACTCTGTATATTGCCTTTAAAATTAAACCTCATTTTAGAAGCATTCTTTACGACTCTAGCAGCTCGGGTGTTAATTATAAATGCAGATGTCTTTCATCACGAAATTCAGATGGTAACCGTTTGATGGTAGTGAAAACTTATGATGTCTTTAAGCTAATTACATCAGATTATGTGATTTAAAAATCTAACAAGTTTAATTTATTGTTGAAAAGGCTTTAACTACTGTAAGTAAATGTTTGATACAGTCCTAGCTTCTTCCTAACAGCATTTCTATTTGGATAATCATTCAAACATACAGATATGCTATGATCTTCTTTACTCGTTAAAGTGATTAAAGAATGTGCAATAAATAAAAAGGTTGAAACTTCTGGTACATCATTTATTTGATCACGTATAATGGGCTTGAGATTATCATAAAGCTAAGAGTATCATCTTGAAATTCCCCTAGGGTTACTGTCCGGCTTAAGCCCGGATAAAGGAGGGTTAAGCATGGAGACACCGACCTCATTCCATGAAACAACAATTTTGATTAAAAAAAAACGCTAACCAGTAGAAACCTTATAACCATTTTAACTCTACCCTGAGAGTTGGAATGTCTGTTATGACGCCTCATGGTGAAAGCCGAGTTTCTTCGAAAACCACAAGGACGATGTTCCTTCTGACAACCAGAGCAACAGTCAATATAGATACATGGAATGTTCACACGATGTGGGTGGCAGGGAAAAGCAACCAAATTGGTAAAGGAATGGAGTGATACAACCTGAAGATACTTGGGATAAGAGAAACACATTGACTACAAGCTGAACAGCAACGATTATCCTCAAAAGAATTGCTTTTGTACTCTGGTCACGAAAAAGAAAATGCCTCACACACACAAGGAGTAGTACTAATGCTGTCCCAAGAAACACGTAAAGCGCCTATAGGATAAGAACCTCATGGATCTAGAATCATCAAAGCATCCTTCAAGACAAAGAAGAAGGGGATCACAATGAATGTCATCCAGTTCTATGCGCCCAACAACAACAGCCACGAAGACAATAACGATCAGTTCTAAGTGTGGCTGCAGTCAACCATCGATAAATGCTTAGCCGAGGACCTGACCATTCTGATGGGAGACTTCAACGCCAAGGTTGAACTGGACAACACCAGATATGAATACATTGTGAAACGACATGGACTGGGAGAAAGGAACGAAAACGGTGAGAGGTCTTCAAACTTATCTACCTTCAACATAATGATTACAGGTGGTACAATGTTCACTCACAAACGCACACACAAAGTTACATGGGTTTCACCGGACCACATTACCGAGAACCTAATCGATCACATCTGCATCGATAAGAAGTTTAGAAGGACCATGGAAAATGTAAGAACAAAGAGTGAAGCTGACATAGCTTCAAATCACCATCTGGTAGTGGCTAAAGTGAAACTAAAGCTGAAGAAGCACTGGACAACCGTAACAGCAGTATTACAAAAGTTTAATACAATCCTTCTTCGAAATGTTAAAAAACTCAATGAATTCAAAATAACTGTTCACAATAACTTCCAGGTATTCTACAATCTTCTAGAAGAAGATGAAGCTACTATGCAGGACAACTGAAAAAAGACTAAAGAAACAATATTTTCAACATATCAGGAGGTTTTGGGTCGCATGAAACAACATCATAAAGAATGGATCTCTGTTGGTACTCTGGATAAGATCCAAGGAAGGAGAGGCAGAAAGATGCCGATTAATAACAGCTGGACAAGAACAGAGAAAGCCAAGGCACAGGTCGAATACACAGAAGTCAACAAACAAGTGAAGAGAAGCATCACGTCGGATAAACGGAATTATGTTGAGGACCTAGCAGTGACGGCGGAAAAAGCGGCAGGAGAGGAAAACATGAGGCACCTATACGTTACTACGAAGAAGCTAGCTGGGGAATTCAGTAAACCAGAATGGCAATCAAGAACAAGTCTGGCAAACTAATCAGTGTATTGTATGAACAATGAAACAGGTGGGTAGAATAATTCGAAGAGCTGTTAAATAGACCAGCCTCACTGAACCCGCCAGTCATCGAAGCAGTAACCGCGGGTCTCACCATATACACTGACCCACCAACAGTCGAAGAAATCAAACTGGTCATCTGACAAGTCAAGAGTAGCAATTCAGCAGGCCCAGACAACATACCAGCTGAGCGAGTCACTGAAGACAGATATGGAAGCAACTTCAAAGATACTTCATATTTTCTTCAGGAAGATTTGGGAGGAAGAACAAGTACCAGTAGACTGAAAAGAAGGGTACCTCATCAAAATGAGGAGATCTTAGCGATTGCGCGAATTACAGAGGCATCACTCTTCTTTCAATACCAGGGAAGGTCTTAAACAGAGTGTTAGTGAACCGAATGAAAGATCCAGTCGATGTCCAACTTCGAGATCAACAGGTCGGATTCCGTAAAAACCAATCGTGTACCGACCGAATCGTTACTCTACGGTTCATTGTTGAACAATCAATTGAATGGAATTCACCACTTTACATCAAATTTCTCGACTACGAGAAAGCATTTGACAGCGTGAATAGGAGAATATTACAGAGCCTTCTACGACATTATGGCGTACTCAAAAAGATAGTCAACATCATACGGAATTCTTACGACGGACTACATTGTAAAATCGTGCATGGAGATCAGCTCACACACTCATTTGAAGTGAAGACCAGTGTGAGGCAGGGCTGCTTACTCTCGCTCTTCCTCTTTCTGCTGGTGGTTGACTGGATTGTGAAAACTACATCATCTCAAGGCAAGCACGGAATACAGTGGACAACGTGGATGCAACTAGATGACTTGGACTTTGCAGATGACCTAACCCTTCTATCGCACACATAACAACAAATGCAGATGAAGACGGATAGCGTAGTAGCAGCCTTGGCAGTAGTAGGTTCGAATATACACAAAGATAGAAGAAAAACGTCGTTCGATACAAAACCAAAAATACTAACATAATTACACCTGACGGAGAATCTCTGGGAAATGTGAACGTTTCGCATACTTGAGCAGCATCATCGATAAAAAGGGGGGTACGATGGAGATATAAAGGCATAGATTGGAAAGGCAAGAGTAGCATTTCTACAACTGAAAAACATCTGGAACTCAAACCATCTGTCAGCCAACAATAAAGTCAAAATTTTCAATACAAATTTGAAGACAGTTCTATTGTATGGAGCTGAAACTTGGAGAACTACAAATTGTATCATCCAAAAGATATAAGTACTCGTAAACAGTTGTCTGCGTACGATACTTCGGATCCGTTGGCTACATACCATCAACAACAGCCTTCTACGGCAGAGAACACATCAACTTCTAGCCGATGAAGACATTGAGAAAAGACGTTGGAGGTGGATAGCTCACATACTGAGAAAATCACCTAACTGCATCACAAGACAAGCACTCAATTGGAATCCTGAAGGTCAGAGGAAAAGTGTAGGCCCCAAGAATATATTGTGTCGGGAATCAGAAACAGACATGAAGAGAATGAAGAGCACTTGGGAAGAGCTGGAAAGCAAAGCCCAGGATAGAGTTGGTTGGAGAATGCTGGTCGGCGGCCTATGCTTCTGATGGGCTAACAGGGATTGATTGATTGATTTGGTAGTAACCTAGCTTGTTAAGCTTCTCGTGTAATGATCCGATCTCTTGATAATTCATAGAAATGCCAGGTTAATGTGATCCCATTACTACTCCAAATATTTGATTGGGAAGTTTGTTGTTCGGCATAAACAGTATATTTATCATGCATTTTATCAGAAGATCGTTTATTCACTCTACTGAACACAATATTACTGGAATATTTTAGAAAAAATATGTTTTCAAATATAATTCATGATTTCTGTCAGTGTAATTTTCGTAAATAAGGTTTTTATGTATTTTTATCCGTTAAATTCATGTGTCCTTCCACACCTACAAATTCAAATAAACATTTAACACTGCATTTGATCAAGTTTTGGTTTAAGGATTAAAATCGTCTAATAAATTATTTTCTGTTTATTGACTTGATGATTACGACTTATCCTGACGTAAAGGTCCCCCGTATGTTTTAAGCCTTTGGCCATGTAGTCCTAGTATATTAGTTCTGGAAGGTTTAACTGCTTCATATGTGGACACAAAAATGTATTTCTGCTTAGAACACTTTTACTATCGTAGCTTACTGACGTCTATTCTTTTCTCTTAGGCCCTTAGATATCCCGCCTCCCAGTGTTCTGAATTTACTTTGATTATTCGGGACAAGAATAACTGTATCCATTTAATAATCCTTGCTTAAAATTGCAATGCTTTTTCCTTAATCTGATTTGGTTATTGTCAAGTTCTCATTAGACTTTGGTTTTCGGATTGCCTTTTGATGTTGCAAAGTTAATATGAATAATCAATTCAAATAAAACTTCTGATAATTAAAACTCGTAGCACGGGAAGTGTTCTAATTAATTATAATGTCTAGAGGTGAAAATGTTAATTCTACTTTTTTGAATAACAAAATTATCCCAAACAAATGATAATACATCCACGCTTATGTATTTGTTACTGTTATTGTTGTTATAAATGATTATTAGTTCTAGTTATCTTATGAGCTTCCAGTTCCTTCACTAAACAATGGTGTAATCATTTTTACTCATGAGTGTATATTGCATTATGATTGCCAACCGCATCACGTATATGAAATTTATGTTTACCCTTTATAATGTGATTTCGAGTAGTATGCACTAAACAAGATACAGTAAGAAAATACTCCAAAAATTATTTGATTAGTGATATTGTCGGCAGGTAAAACGGTAAGGTAGGAAGAAAATTATGACAGGTAATTAAACACTGAGTTTTCAAAGTATATATCCTTTAGGGATTTAACGAGTAGAAGTGGATGTCACATCATCTTGCTACAAGCGTCACTTTTACTACCATCAGATGTCTTTGCTAGTTAAAAGATTTTATATTAGTTCTTTTGACGCAAATTAGCAAATATGAAAGCATAATTATTTGAAGGCTATCGTCGAATATCCAAACGGCAGTATAGGGTTACAAGATAGTATTTGATTACATACCACTTATTAAATAATTAATTAATCTATTTATCTATTTATTATTGTTCAAGTGAGAGGGCTATTTTTTGTGGAGTGGTTTTTTTTTATTGATTAAATATGTCACAGATTGATGTTGGCACGGTGCCACTGAAAACCAGGGGGCACTGAACAGCTGTTTCGTTCTAGTGTGGAACTCATCAGCGGTATGCAACCCCCAGACTCTGCACCAGGAGTTTCAGGTTGATGAGCGCCTAATCCTCTGCACCACTGGGTCGGCTTACAATGGTAGAATTCCCACTTCCATCAATTTGTGATATATACTATTACAACATCTAGTTTGACTAGAATTATAAAGTTTATCACTTGAATTTCAGTCATTAACTGAGAAAATAATAAAGATATTTTTAATAAAGTGTTGTCGGTTTCATATCTACTTAGGAAGAGATAGATATGTCATGTACAGCATGAACGAAGATGGGTACTTTGGACCAAATTAGTCACGTCATTAGCATTCACTGCAATATAAAAATTTCATCAAAACCAATTAGAGATCAATAGGCAATGCAATTTGGTAACACTTGTATATTATAAGAATAACAAAAAAGCACGAAAAAGATATCTCTTCCTAATTATGAACTTTATTATGCTGTAGAACCGAACAGTATGTTATATGAATCTGTTAAAAGGATTTCCTCTGGAATTTAAATAAATTAAAACTTCACAAATAAAATAAACATACTTTTCCACTGAGCATTGGCTTTGCATGTTCTTCAGGAATACTTCCATTAAGGCCAGAGTAAATGGTTACATTCCGAGAGGCTTAAAGAAAGTAGAAGAGAAAACAGAAAATTAATCTGAAAAATGTAATTAGACTGATGACAAGTCTTGGGCAGTAATATACTCACATATCTAAGTATTTTATAATAGTTGATAAGTTTAACTTGTGTGAAAGAATAAAGATATTTCTCCGCTTAGATGTATATTTCTTATTTAACCTAAAATTGATATTTTAGACAACACTAATTTTGTGGTTTTCACAACCTGCTATAAATATTCAGAAAGCTATTAGGAACAATCAATAAAATAAATTTAGTTGGGATAATGTTCTGTAAAATACTTTCAGATTCGTAGAGATTTAAGAAAACAATGCAAAGTATCAAAAATGGTAAGAGATTGTTTAATGGTCATATATTTAATCAACGATTGTTAGTTTGAATTATAATAACGCACAAGTACTTGTACAGTTTAATAAACTAAAGATAAAATGTAAGAAGATGTTTAAAGTTATTCATATGCATTTCTTAAAATATATCCTTTAATTCACTACTAAGCATCTAGAACCACTATTTACGCCGATAATGTTCAAAGTTTTATCTCTGACATGAAGGTAGATACGAATTATTAAAAAGGTACATAATAAAAAGTATTAATTATAAAGTGCGTTTTGGTTCTGAACCGTCATCCAAGAGATATCAATCCATTTTGAAGACGACATAAACTTCTTATAATATTTCCCATGTGACAAAATTATTAGGGTGAACTTTTCACAAACACATTAAGACTTTTGTTTATTCGTAGTCTACGCAAAATGCCTTTAATGTATACAGAAGCAAGGGATTGCTATAGACACTTTGCTGAATGGGCATGTTTAGCACACAATATTTTTTAATGCATATATTACATTTCGGAACAAATCGGAACGTCATAAAACACTGGTCTCATCATGTCCAGCTTTAAATCTTGATGCATTCAGATTATAGGAAATCTGCATCTGGAAAAAATAATAAAGATTTTTTATGTTCAGTGTGCATGTTGAACGCTTTACAGAGAGATTTTAAGGTAAAATGCAACAATACCCTACGAGTATAAATCACTTGCTTTCATTGTGTTGAGTTGTAATATAAATCACCACTATCAAAACCAATTGTATAATGTTATTACTGTCATTCTAAAATACCACCGTTTGCAAAATTTCTCGTTAGCCGTTTTGCATCTATGATTGTTTTATATGCAGTTCAGCTGTAACAGATTTTGATTTTTCACTAGTGGAGGCTTAACAAAGACAGTTTTAACTCTGTTGATGCGCTTTTTGAACATTTTTAGATTACTTTTTCCCTGTTTAATATGAACACAATATCTGTAAAAACAATTGTATGTTACACGGTAAACTAAGATGTGCAATATGTGGTAAGCATGTTGAAAAACATTCCTACTCACCAGTTAAATAATATCCAGGAATATGTAGCGATTTTGGGTGAACCAATATGTGTTTGTTATCCATAGTTGGCGTACTTGGAATTGGCGTTACATCATTGCCTCCTGGTTTTATTTAGTAAATCATTTTATATCACAAACAAGAGATATTCAGTATAATGAATTTGTGTTGTCATAGACAGATTCATCATTAACGAAGACAAAATTGGGTAGTCGCATACACATAAAGAAAGCAAATAATGAAATGTAAAATATTTTAGATAGAAATTCGTTTCTGACGACTTTATCAAGAATAGTTCTTGCACGTATGTTTAATTTTGTACAAGATGAGAACATAATCAATCAGTTTATTCAAATGCTTCAGATTATCCGAAAAACAAAAATTCTATAAAGTAAAATCTGACCATGATTAATCAGTTAAGTAGATATGTTGCACCGAATTTATTAAGTCGAATTTTCTAAATAATAAAATTAGCATGAAAGAAATACTCATTATGACTGTTTAAAGACGTGCATTCACTAATAATAAGGTGTACCAGATAGCCACTCATTTTCGTTGAGTTTCTTTTGTTGGGCATCCTTTATCAGTATAATGCAGTTACTTACGTACATATAGATGCAAATAACATCCATTTGTTGGCATACATACAAATCATAACTATGAGCTGAATGTTTTGAGCTTACAACTGTAGATATATATATATCTAAAAAAAATCAACCGGCAATTAAAATAGCTTAAAACTGGAATATTAGCTAGTCATTGCTATTATTTCAAAAGTGATGGACACACAAATGACCGACTTAGTTTTGAACTATAAAAACACTTCTGGATAAATATATATTAGGGTTTTATTCTAAACAGATACAAGTATTATTAGTCTATGTAGAACAATGGTTATCTTGTAAATGTGAAAATATACGGCTTGTTAATCTGGTTGAATACTAGTAAGGATTAAATGGCAATTAGGTCGTACATTTGCACAAATTTCTATATGAACTGAAATTCACAATCATACACTTTTCATTAGATTTAGCATTTAGTTTTAGCTACATTGAAATTGCAATCTAGAGGTAGACATTTTCAACCTTCAGTGGACTCAATTAGTCCATTAAATAATTTAGCTGAATTTGGGAGTAGTCATAATTTAAAACACCATCATTATAATAAAAGTGAATTTGATTCCAACTCAGTAATCCTTTTTGCTTATTATTTAAAATTTTGACAGTAAAACCTGATAATAAATCAACGAAAGCATATTGTTAATTCATATAATTATGTATTTTAATATAATGGGCGTTTCTAAAGATTATCTAACGATTAAGACAGTGAGTACCTTTTCACTTGATCACTTTTTAAGTGATTGAAGATGTCTCACACAGTTGACTTTCTTGTTAATTTGGTTATCGCATATTGTCATTCATAGTTTAAGACCATATCGTTCAAACAAATGTTCTTTAGGAAGGCAAACAATGAAGCTTAAATCTAATATATTCTAATAGTAATTAATAAGCTATTTATGTATCTATATATTACTCTAATTTATTCTTTTCTAGTTGTGACAGTTCTAACATTTTCTTTAATCCGTTCAAAGCTACTGTAGTGTGAGTGAGGTGGTATAAAGATCTATTCTAAGAGTCTGGAGTAATTTTCTCTTATTCGAAATAGTGTTTTATAAGACCTCGTTTAATTTTACGGCATAGATATAATTAAATATAAGATTGGGTTTAGAAGCAGTTTGTTGTGAGCTGAGAAGAAATGAAATGATTTAGTGAAGTATCACAATGATAGTTCGGAGATTATTTGAACAAAAACTTGAATTTTTTTTAAAGATACTTGATAGCAAACATATAATAATTAATTGTTTAGGTATAATACTCATGTTAGTTAGATGGCGAATGTTAGATGATAATAGAAAAAGGAATCGAATGTTTTATACATTAATTCTTATTTCATTTGATAAGTTGTCTAGATTTATTTTTAAGAGAATAAAAAAATTAGATTACCTTCATCTTCGCTGTCTGAAATCATATAATCTGTCATAAATTCTGCTTTCTCTAAGGGCATCAGGCTACCGACTGAATCCGCATTGCCATCTGTTCTGCCTGAAGTAGGAGAAAACTTACCACTGATGCCGTTTGTAATCTTCTGCAGTGTCTCAAACAAGTTCAGATAATGTTGTCTTTGGGCTAACTCTGCTGCTGTCAATCCTTGCTGAAAATTGAAATAAAAAAAAAATATATTGTAGAACAATGTTTGCATTCAGAGTAGTAGAATGTAATTGATAGAATTACTCTACTCTAAGAAAACTATAATCAGAATGAGCATAAATATCAACTCTACAGTTATTGTTGTAAAACGGCTTGATACGCTTACCGCATTGCAAATATTTGGATCAGCTCCCATCTGAACTAGTTTCAAAGCTACTTGCAGATGACCTTGTTGAGCTGCTAAATGTAGAGCGGTTGACCCCATGTAAGTAAGGGTATTTATAACTCGTAGAAGCTCACATTCAGGTATACATGATAAAAGAAGACGAACAGATCCCAGTTGTCCCCTATAAGAAGATGAATGTAATGGTGTAAACCCAGCCTTTAGCGTCTTCTTGTCTATGGATGCTCCTGCATCCAATAAATATTTGGCTACATTTACTTTATCTTCTTGCACTGCCAAATGTAATGCTGTCAAACCGTCCTATAAAAGTGACGTAAAGGAAATATGTTGGATCATAAATTCACCGTGCATAGCATGTTAATTTTAGAATTAAGACATGTATTAAAGTGGTGGATTCCTTTGACGAATTCAGACAATCCTATGAATCATATGTCATCAAGTTTTATTGGTGTTTTTATTCATGATTATTGTATGCGCGTGTAATTCTTCGTGCATGAAGTTGCTTGTGTGTTTGTCTGCTCCATTTATTACATTGCTTCGATGCACTACTATGTTAATTTGACCATCACATACAAAACTTATCAACAGTTTTTTTCATTCTAACTTATAAAGTTGGCTCATGTCAACTACCAATGTATTTTGATAAATGATCACATCTTCCTTGTAGGAGTGTTGAATTGTACGGATCATCAATATTATTAGTACATTTGGGTTATTTGTGTAGTGAACATTGTTTAAGTTGAGGCATTACAAAACCACCAGAGGTAAAAACACAACAGTTACTTTAAATATGAATCAATAAGATCAAATGTAATCGGAGAACAGATAAAAATAAAGAGTATCAATCGCCATTCCCATTTCCGTAAAACATAGCTAAAAAATTTATCGTAAACAATAGAGTATCTAGTCTAAAACCTGTTATCTGCGTTGACAGGATTCACAAAAACAGAAATAGATATTATTTTAATATCATAGTAATAGAAATTGCAAATTAATGATAACAATTAATTAATGGGGCGGCGGGTTGCAGAAGGAGTTTGAGTAGGGGAAATGGCATGATAAATTCTAGAATGAGTTGTAGTATGAGTTATAGTGATAGTAGGAATACAAGTAGTAGTAGTAGTAGTAGTAGTTGTTGTTGTTGTAATAGTCGAAGGTTAAGTAGTAGGATTAAAAGTATTAGCTGTAGTAGTAGTTGACTTGATAGTTGAAGGATTTGTAGTAAGAGATGTATCAGAAAAATCTGTTGTAGGATTAGCAGTAAGAGTATGAGCAGTAATAAAAACAGGATTAGAAGTAGTAGGAGTTAACCAGTAGTATAAATACTAGTAGTAAAAGTAGGTGTATCAGCAATAGTAGTAATCGCAGTAGTATTATGAGTAGTTGCAGGGAAAGGAGTCGGATGAGTAGCAAGTGTAGAATCTAGCGTAGCATTAGTAGTAATAGTATTTCTAGTATGGGTAGTAGTTTTAGTTGTAGTAGTATTATGTGCATTAATAGTTGGATTAGTATCAGTGGCAGAAGTAGGAGTACGAGTATGATTATTAAGATTATTAGTAGTAGGAGTATTAATCGTAATAATATAAGTCGAAGTAGTGATCATCTAGGCACAGTGAATTATAATTTCCTTCTTTATCCTCTTTTATCTTTTACTATATGATTTGACATTTTTTCGATATCAAACTTATTTCTATTATCATGTACCTTTTATTTTACAAATGTATTCAATGACGAACAATACTTGTCTCCTTGTCACCTGCATATATCTGTATATTTGATCAATATTCTCATCATTTCGACTGTGATATAAAATTGTACAAGTTAAACATTATGTGATAATAGTGTTTCAACATTAACAATCGACATTTATACCACAATCCTAAATGGATATGCTGTAATCTTTAATTTTAAATGATTTGTCCCAGGATTAGTTATTTTTGTGATCGATAATTCTGAACTCATAATTGTAGAACCTGATAAGAATTTATCGAAAAGAATATTCTTCGTTTAGATATCTTCAAATCAAATTAAGTGAAGTATACTCGATCATATCTTATTAGACTGAAAGTATATATTAAGACAGGTGATGGTGAGTACTATTTTTGATAAGTATATTAAATAGTCTGTGAAAACATACTTTCGCTGGAGTATCAACTTGAGCTCTGTATTCTTCAACAAGAAGTTTTACTACTTCAAGTCGTCCATCTTGTGATGCCAGATGAAGTGGTGTATAACCGTTTCTTGAACCCTTATCGATTATAGCTCCTTTAGATGCCAATAAACGGATTGAATCCAGCTGATTTCGTTTAGCTGCCAAATGAAGTGGTGTAAATCCGTTCCTTATAGGCTGATTGACATCACCTCCAAATTCTATTAGCTCATTTAATATCTTTAAAGTAAGCACAAAAATCAACCACGAGATTAAACCGGAATTGGAAAACTGTAAAGTTACAATCGCTAAATAACGAAAATCGTTAATGGTATGAGATTAAGTAGCAAATAGAATTAAAAGTTATAACATTCGGAAATTGATGATCATGACGCTTAATCACGTGTTTCGTGTGTATCCTACTGCAATAACTTTAAATGAATAATTAAGAAAGCAGTCTAAACTTAGAGTTATCTAAACGTTTAAAGATCATACTGCAGAAGTCAAGCTTCACTTAACTAAATGGTATGTCAGTAGGTTACTGTGCATGAAAGCTGACAGGCTAACGAACCTGACTAAATCATATACTTCCATAGGTTCAATTGGACCACGTGGGCTGGGAAAAGGTAAGGAAATCAAATTTAGAAAATACTATAACAAGTCAATAATTCATCCAATTGTTTGCTGTAAACATTTACCTGCTTCGGTAAGTTTCATAATACAGCGTGGTATTCCTTTTCAATAAGTTTATTATAAATGCTGAATAATCATACATTAGGGATAAATTATAGTTCAATAAGTAGTTGCATGTTTGTTTGAATTTAATTAGTTTTAATACAGAGGTGATGGATTCGAAGTTGAATGTTCCAAAATCTACTACATACTGCAGAATAAATGACACATATGACTTATATTTTACTTAACCATCCCAGATGTTTTGGTTACAGTATAGCATAGGAATGAGTTTGAGCTTACTGCGAATAACTATTTCAACCAGTCAGTGGTGATGTAGGGAGTCAGAAATCAATCAGAACCACTCATTGCATTAGCTATATTTGACGGCTGTCTCTGCAGAAAAGTATAAAATTATTAGAAGAAAATATTTTTTTATTATCATAGGGTAAAATTATGGTACCAAGTTTACCGAATACTATGTTCTTGCTAAGTAAATGATATAAATTATACACAACACAACACTATACCTCAACCAAAAGTCTAAAATTAAACTAAGTCTAAACCTAACCCTAAACAGCCGTAACCATAGAGCATCACGCGAAAAATTAATTTTAAAGGTGTAAAATGTGTTTAAATACCCCCCTCTCCATTTACTCATCCATTCTCTACTATGACCAATTGTAATGCATTTATAAATAACCGATCAGTAACTTAATTCCACCTCATAAAATGGGTGGTTTTACGGTCTGCTTTCTAACTTTCAACTTTGTTAGCAAAGTCATATCGGTTTGTGTCAATCTAGAACAGATAGGCCAGTAATATTTTCCGGGACACGATTATGGGTGTCGGGTTTCAAACAGAAGGAGAGTTTTAGGATGAATTTGTATATTCCCGTTGATTTATTTTGACTGAAGCTGGCATGTCTCTGTTGCTATATGTGCATTCAAAGCGGATTGCCTCGATATAGCGATTATTCACAAGTTAAGTTGGATTGTGACTGTAAAGTGGAATCCAGGACGTGAGTTTCGACCTAGTGGTTAACGCGATGGCGTTTGGCACAAAGTAAACTGAGTTCGAATCCCAGTGTGAACATCAATATTGGAATGCAGGTACATCCAGCCAACGAGTCCTAAATCGGACGAGACGCGCGTCCTGGATTCCATTTGCCAGTCACAATCCAACTTAAGTAATAGAAGAAGAGTTTGTTCTGCAATTAGTAGTGTAAGGAAATGAAACCTTCTGTCAATTTATCATCCATGACAGTCATCGAGTAACCTTTACATTAAATACACGTGCAGGATGAAAAAGTATCGACTTCAGACGATAACATCCTCATCATCACGAAGGTTAGTGTTCCTAAATACGTAGTACCTAATTATAAAGACAATCAGTTGGTTGTGGATCCTTTGTGATTGTCCAGATGATTGAGGGATTGTATGCAGTAACAGAGTCCATGCTGGCCAATATAACCTAAGATTATTATCTACACATGAGAGATAATGATTCATAGTAATGAAAGCTAACGATTAATTTATAAGTAATACTAGTCCAACATACTTTTAGGTAAAACAACATTCACTTAAACTTTTATTATGTTCACTTTCATCCAGTAAATATTTGTCATTGTGATCATCACTATAGCTCAAATAAATAAAATAACAGTATTGTGTCGGTGTTCTTTTGAACGGGATTCTGTTTAGTGAACGATAATCGTTTACAATAGATAAATTATATTAGGGCCGATGAATGCAAACCACAAGTTTTTTAAATAATGTTTCATGTTTTACGAAATTCAAGATTTACGCTGTTAAAAGTGAAGTTTGATGAGTTATAGATAAAAAGCACAGAGTACTATTTAGATACATCGAAAACAAATAAAGGGAAGAGGAAATATTTTAAGAATACGCTAGATACAACTATACTTCTTGTATTATCTTTGCGAAAAGTCACCAACGATTAAGACCACAAGCGATAGGAAGAAAACGGCAGTGAATGCGAAAGAAGATATATATATATATATATAAATTTAAAATAATAGTGAAATAAATACTGCATATCTGTTGTGCTACATATTAATGTTACAGATAACAGAAGCTTATCTATTTATCAAATTCATTTTAGTAAATACATAACAGCTTAATAACATAAACTTGATGTAATGATAAGGAATTCTTTACTGTAACTTTATTCGATAACCACATTCGAAATCAGACTGATGGAAACCTTAAGTTACATTCGTACTCCTACTTATTCAAATTTTCAGAAAATGTTGACAACCTTAAGAACAAATGTCTCTTTAGTGGAAAACGAAATTCCGCTTGGGTTCGTTTGACGCACTCATTTAATCTGTAGATTACCGATGTATTTAGTAATCAAAAATGAAAGCTGACATTTCACTTAATACTAATTAGATAAACAGAGAAATCTTATTTGACACATTCTTATTACTACGTATCACGATTGAGTCCTCATGCATAATACTATCTCACTGAATTCATTTAAAACACTGTCCTTATTTACACGTAATAAGTAAAATAGCTGAAACTGTTTGTTTTGACTATGTAATTGAACTTACAAATTCAATTACAGTATTTCAATGACTAACAGGTAAATGGGTTCATAACAATAGTTCTTCTCAAGATATTTTCATATTTAATTATGTGGGAGGGGGGCATGAAATCACATTAAAATTTCACTAGAAATTCCACCAATAGTTGATATACACTACTATGCTTAAATTTCCGATTAGAAACACGCAATTGTAGATAACTTGCAACTGTAATTACAATTCTGTAACAACTATACAACTAGAATGAAAAATTACCTAATTTCTGAAAACTAATTGTTAACATATGCTCCAAAAGCTACTTATAACTATCTTTAACACTTATAACTTGTCCTAAATATACTACCTAGTAGGTACTTAAGTATGATTCATAACTGAAGTACCTAACTTATGTAGCATTCAACTTTCTGGATATAATCACATATTGGCGATTTTCGCCAGATTAATTGTAATATTCAGTGACTCTTTAGAACACTAACAAACATAGTAATGACTTACAAATTTGATTATTTATACTCTAAACAGACCACATATTTAATTGTATATCTAACATTCTATTACATAATTACAATAGTTTATACATAAGCATATATGAGTAAAACAATTAAATGCTATAACATATTCACCACAATTAATTCATAATTATCTTCAAAATTACACTGCGGTACAGTTTCAACTAAATGAAGTTGCCTTTGTAAGTAAATTTTCTAATTTTTGATTCGCTAAAGATATTGTAGTTTTGTTGGTTTAGTTATCAAAGTAATTTAGGTTTGGCAGATAAGCACCAAGCTAGTCAAATAAGCGAAATTAAAAATTTTGAAATAAAAACTCTTCACTCCATTTTGTTTAGACGATCCGTCAGCCCTACAGTAGAGCTTTAACTAAATTAAGTTGCCTTTGTGCTTAAGATGAAATATGATCATGGTTTACAAAGAATCAAAGTTGTTTTCCCTTTCACAAAATATAACATTTTTAGAGTTTTCAAACAGTGCATATTGTATAATCGTAATGTGCCATCGTTAAATTTCATAGTCATTGAAGCTCATAATTATAAAGATATGCTATCAGTCCATATGGCCAAGTAATTTGTCCTAACCGTTACCTAATGATGATATCAGACATATAAGGAACCATAGGTGAAATGACAGTACAAATCACAATACTGTACGTTATCAGAATGTAACTGATTCATTACTTAGTTGGTAATTCTGTAAATCAGGTAGTCAGTGTAACATTCTTTTCAACAAATTATAGTCAAGTTCTGCATGTAGAAATGGAAATTAATTGTTAACCCTATTTAGGGACATAGTACAAGGTAGAGAAAGCTTTAACAGACCTACAGTCTGCGACTTCAGGTTGGATGAAATGATAAACGTAATTAGTCGAATAAATAAATCTAAGCTGAAAAAAACCTAAATAAATGTCTGGTTGACGATTATGCTATTCATCAAAGAGTAATATTTTCAACTAATCATATCATAATAATGTTTCTCACAGCTGGGAAAATCCTTACATATCAACGAAATTCATTTATACATCAACCGATCACTAAATTTATGATATGTTGTGTACATCACAGTACTCATTAGTATATTCAAAAATGGGGTGAAGAATTGACATCAGCCCACCGGTTTACTTTTCAGATTAGTCTAGATTTGACAAGTAAGCACCACAACAATCAGACGAGCAGGTTTGGAATGGTAGAAACTTTTAAAATTCAATTCTTCACCCCATTTTCTGAATATATTTGTGAGTACTGGGATGTAACATATATGGGCAAAGAAATGTTGTCATGTTTTAAATTTTTTCTAACGTTGTGTTTTATTTCGGTACAATGGAAAAACACTGCGATAATTCATCTTATTGGTTTCGCTCTTTATTGACGTGCTATCGTAGGACGATACCTCAATTGAGTGATTACTTTTCGAGCATTATAAGCTTAAACGATATTGACAATAACGTTGGTTTGTCGTCAAAGAGTAGTATCGTAACTGGCCGCGAGAATTCATTCTTCACTATACTCCTTATAGTTGCATTTCCATTATAAAATTCACTTATGGGTGCAGTAAAAAAGTTCTAACAGAAATATTTTGTCACTTCACGATTCATGATTCCTGTTTCCAATGGAATCAGAAACCACATATCAAGTTTCAGTGCTGGAGAAGTGGCTGGCGTCCTCGGAATGCAATTTATGGTTATCTCCATAGGAGAAAGTAAGTTACTTACCACTTTTTTAGCAAATTCTTCGTAGGACGTCATCAAAGTGTAGATGACCCCGTCGTTTATCTACTCTAAAAAGCTGACGTATATTGACGATCGAGTGCAGAAACTTGTAGAACAGTTATGGATGTAGTTCCCTAGCGTATAACAACAATACGTAGATAAAATGGTTATCAGACGCAGAGTTTACAATAATTGAACCTCTGCTGTTTTCAGGCATTGTGTTATTTAATGTTATTGACTTTATGTATTCCACATTTCGTAAGCGTCTGCAGCCTCAAGATGTATTCAACATGCGTCTCAAAGTCTTCTCGCAATCAGACCTTCCTGATTAATACTTGATTTCTCTTTCTGTTGGTATGTAGCCAGCTTTAAAAAACTAAAATAACATATCACTTCTCTTGAAGGGTCATACAGGTACCAGGTAAATGGGAAACCCAGCTTGGAATCATTTTTGCGACTGCCGACTATTTGGTTCTAAGTGACCGCTTCTTTAGAGAAATTGGATTAGACGGGGTGCACGAAACGACGAAAATATTTCCTTATATCAACTGTTTGCACTGTATGTTAATCTAATTGCTATTCCAATAACATTTGCTTACGTTAGAAGAGAAACTACTACAGTGATAACATAGTTTGTGAATTTTTCCAAGAGGTTACACAACAGAAGCGTGGGATGCTTTATAACAGAAGATATAGGACCGATTGCAGCAGTGGTCAATCCCATGTATCCTAATGCTCACTTATTATGTGCATATTATTCAAAATGTTATAAAATTAGTACGTAAACGGAATATTTGTTATAACATAATAAATTGTAGCAACTACAACCTCAGGTAATACAGTTCTTTTACAGACTGCTGTACACCAAAAATGCTAATAGGTAACCTTCAATCAATAATCTTATAAACGCTTATTTACAGTTTTACAAGAACTGTATTCTTGTTAGAAACATGGAATCCTTCTTTTCATAGATACTAACAAAATTATCTTTTACCGAAGAAGGATGAGTGGGCAGTGGCCTTCTGACCCACTGGAGTACTTCTGGTGCAGAATAATACGAATGAACATTTTCTACTCGTTCTGTTTAAGTTTTATAATTGAAATTAGTAAATTCTGTTGTATAATTTAGTCTACTGCATAAACCACGTGTTACGTAAACTTTCCTTGATAGAATAGTCTTTAAAATTATTTTCCACATTGACGTAGATACCTATGTATGTAATAATTTGACTTCAATCCATCAACGCGTTAGAACAGATATAGATATATAGCATAGTACTAACAGATATAATAAACTTAAATTATTACTAGTAAGTCATTATTTACTACTTATTAATTATAAGTATTTTCCAATTCAGAGAGGATAAAATACTAGTTGCATTCCAATAAAAGGTTTTAGAATATGTGTGTTATATAGCTACATGAAGATGTCGTTATTTTTTCAAATCTGCTGATTTAGTAAAACGTCTCTAGGCTCGTTTCGACATTATAATCTAACCTGTTTCTTGCATTACATCAATCATCTCCGTCATTATTTATCTATCTACAATTAAGTAGTTGAACTTCATACAGCAATTAATTATCATCAAACAAGTGTATAATTACAGATATATATAGCTAAACCAACAAATTTATATAAAACTAATCTATTGTATACCATTATTCATTAAAAATCGATTCCTCTATCGTGACTTAACTCTTTTATTCACTCTTAGTTTTATACTTTGCAAAACGGTCTGGAAATTCTTTGGGAAGCCTGCAATGACAGTTAATCGAACTATGGAGCGTTTAAAACACACAGTGGTTGGAGTAACTACAATTCCCCTACTATTTCTCATGCAATTTCCAGTTTAGTTGATAGTGAAGTGATTTATTTACCTAGTACGGAAAAAGTGAATACAGAGTAAAAGGATATTATATGGTAAATTGACTTGCCTTAAATATTTCTAACATGTATGTACAATAATTTCGTGGAATGGGGGTGGGATAACAGCAGCATTGGATAACAAACAGTGGAAGTAAATCAGTTAGTTATTAAACAACGCTTTAGGGACATAGATGATTTCTTTCTGATGAAATAATTAAATAAATTTTCATTTAAAGTAAGGTCGTAATAGCACAAACATTTTACGATTGCTTACGTTTATTAGAAGCAAAGTAAAATTTTAATTGTTTCTAGATTACTAGTACTCAGTTGGTAAGGACTGAGTTTCTATAGGCTGTTTATGACAAACAAACGAAGGCAATAATCGCATTATTCAATACTATATAAAAACTGAGGCGGAGAATCGTCTACATTAACTATTTTATCAAATTTCCTATATAAATCTAGAACAACAGTTGAAGCAGAATAATATGAAATTATCATTGTTTCGTTGATTCTCATCAATTGCATTCTGGCCGTCGTTTATATGAAATTTCGGCTGCAATTCAGCTGACGAGAAAAAACGAAATAAAAATAAACTCACGTTATTTTACGTCGACCTCTGTTGTTGCTTTATTTAAATTTAGAAAAGGAACCAATTTCATTAGCCATTATTTTCATACAGAAACGATCGTTCTATTAAGAATTCTTTAAGGCTTACTATCTCATTCGCTCATTACTTATTCAGAAAATTATAAATAGCCATTAATTAACGACGATATGGTGTGTAAGTAAGTTTATTATGGCTATCCACCACTGGAGATTAAAAGTCATAACTTTCAGCTTTTGATGTTATCTTGTAGCATATACTAAATTATGTATTCAAAGAATTTTTTATTTCGCAAGATTCATTTACATTTTCAAGCCAATGACTATTTAGTTCATAAGACTTTAATGAGATAAAGTGAATTTATTTCCGATAGTGATAAACCTCAGTTAAGCAGATTATTAGGATAAATTACTTATGTACTGTTTTGGAATTCGCTTCCGTTGAAATATCGTCTATAACAAATATCCCATGTTAACGTTTAGTGTTACACTGTTTTGCTATATCTCTGTTAATATTACTATGTAGAAATTTAATAGTTCCAACTACTAGGAAATGATTTTTTATTAATTTTATTTTACAGTGCTAGAAAAAATTTTTGAAACAGAATTCGGATTAAAAGTATAACGAGATTCAAAAATGTATATCACACTCGTATTTCAAAACAGTAATCTTTATTCTGTAAGCTTGGTGTCTAAATATATCCAACTGGAAATAACCTTTGTACTTCAGTGTTGTAACATTGGTGTTATATGAATAACAGGCGCTCAACTGTTAAATATTTTCTGCACATTAAAAGCAAGAACAAATTTCAACGTGATGACTTGTTAACGAAGTGAAACCACTTTTAATCATCATTCCCATCACAGTCAGACTTCGTAGATCCTGCAACAAAATTCTGTGTCATTTGTGTAATGTTCGTGATTCAAGAATTCATAATGTTAGACAGGTAGTAATGATTATTCAACAGTCATGTATCCTTAGTAAAGAGACTGAATTTTGTACGTATGAAATTCTGTTTGGAGCTTAGCGAAAATCTCAGTCTCATTAAAAGTCATACACGTTAACCACTTTCCGAGTTGTGTTATGCCCGAAGCTTTTTAAACACATTATCTCTGATACGATTTAGTGAATTTTTAACACTGAAGGTATAAAAAGTACGAATAACGGTTTTGTGTAACAATGAAATAAGTCTCGTAAGAATTGTCTTAAAATTACTCGTGAGTCTACTAACCTTTCCACGTGAAATATCTTATTTTGCATGGAAAAAAGCAGATAATGATATGGCTAGATAACCATTAATAAAAACCAAGGGAGTGAATGTTCTGCATATCATAACAGCTTACTTCAACATTGTTGTAATAAGTAGCCACATGCACAGGTGTAAAGCCGTTGCGACCGACTGCATTTGGATTAGACTTCGTCTGGTTTATTAACAAGTGACAGGCCTTGTACGAACCATATTTTGCTGCTAAGTGTAAGGGTGTAAATCCTTTCTATTGAAGGTATAATTTAGAGATACAATCATTAAATAAAAATTAAATAAAATTATGAACTAACAAATTCAGTGAATGAACATTTCAGTCTGTCAGCCATACACAAAATAGAACCTGGTGTATGTATGCATCAGTTTAAGTTACTACACTTTAGCACGGCAAGATTTAAACCTAAGAAGTGGTTGTACACTAGCGTGCACAGGAAATTACTGGGGACTGATTTTAAGATTCAACAGGAAAATGCTATTAACTCTTTGAAACCGCTTTTTCCCATTTGATTATAAAGGATTTATTTATCAGGCTTTAGCGAGTTATTTATCCAAACTAAGACACATAAATGGTGCATAACAAGTAGCAAAAGTATGATGAATTTATGTAATAAGTTTTCTCGAATTTGTACAACCGCGTGACCTAGATGCTCATTGATTCTTAGTATTTTTAATAGCGTGACTACTCTGCATTATTTTTCAAGTATTTTTTTTATTTGTAATTGATTCTGCTCGACTATACTCAATACTGAATAACTCTGATGCACTACATTAAGTCAACCTTCATATTATTTATTTATCACTAATCTTTCCCAATCTTACTTCTTAACCGGGCTAGATGCATCGACCTCACATTCTGCTACGAGATCCAAGCCCCTAACCTCATAGCAAGCAGATGAGCCACAGAAGCATACTCCTGCAACACGAGTCACATGTTCTGGCAGACATGTGCATCTGCCAAAGCGCCTAGAGGATATTTGTTAAACTACTTTCCTCCTTTATTCTATTAAATAAATTGAGTATACAATTTTCTTATTTTATCTTAACCTTTATTGAAGTGATAAACTTATGGAAAGTACTTATTTAGACAAATGTTTCAATATAAACAAATAAATCTTCGGCATCCGCTAATTTTTTGTTACAGGACTATGTTTTTTCATTGTTTTCTTTGTCTCATTATATACTGACCAGAGTAAGCATGTATGATATCAAACGTCTTTTTGGTTATGGATATAAGGTTGTCAGTTTACCGTAAACTAGTACTCGCAATATATATGTTATTATACTGAATATTATTTACATTCATTTTTTTCTAGAAACTCGCGATGTATTTGTTCTCTTAATTATTTCATAGTGAATTAATAGTTTTGTTTCCCCTCCCTCTCACTACTCCACCGCGTTTATTCTCATCACAGTAGCTAATCGTATTATGTATTATAGTAAACTTTTGGCGATTATAAAGTTATTGTATTTTACTTTTGTGATTCATTTTTCGTATTTCGAATACGAATGTAACCAAGATATATATATCAGTATTCTAGATGTGAGGGCTACGAAAGTACCAGTTCTGTTTAAAGTAATTACATTCAGACATGTGATAATATACACCTAGCCTGCTTGTCGAGGTGTATGCATCATCGTTGCTAGTAATTCAATACAATTTCAACAGTATAGTAAGTGCTTATTTTGCATTATTCATTTCGTGATTAGTTCGAAAACCTTAATGCTCTAATTACTAGTAGCATGTAATAACACTATCTTGGTGCCGCAAACAGCATCATTTAATTAACAAGAATACTAAACCGAAGTCAGGAGCAGGGTTCGGATAAACTGAGTGATGAAAATACATTTTGTGTGGTAGAGTTAAAATCAGTATATTGCATAATTAATATATGCTTCGAAACGATTTACAATGGAAATCGGAATTATTGAAAATTCATAACTAACTCTAATACTAGAGATTTTTGTTTTAAGACCAATAGATAAAACTAAGTTCGGAATATTTCGAAACTGGTGAACATTTTGATGCATCAAAGGTTTTGCAGTTTCGTATACTGAAAGTGTAAATTGGAAGGATACAGCCCCGTTCTTTATTCTTACTTTCAGAAAGACTGTTTTCCCACATTGAAATGCCTAACATTTTCTATAAGACTAACTAATCAGTTATATACTGAAGTAAAAGGCTGATATTTCAACATTTCGTCCTTCGTAAACTCTTTGAAGGTAAAAAGGAAAGTAACAATATCGATTTTGGTCGAATTAAAATTGCAGCTACTCACTAGTGTATTTCCGAATTGAATCCTAATACTTATTCTAATGAGATTTCTAATGATGATGAAGAATTCTCATTAAAATCGAGTTCTGATGATATTTCATATAAGATGGTGGAGGCAAGTTATATACCTCGATTATTTCTTACTTCAGTCGGAGGTTTTGATGATAATTCTTATAGTTTTCTCAATTTTGCTCATGTTTTGACTGGAATTTCTGATGATAATACAGATACTAATATGGTAAACACTAAACCTGATGCTAGTTAGCAATGTTCAGTTATTCCAGACAAAACAATCAACCTATATAATAAAATCCTACAAATAATACTCATAAAATCAGGAGGCATTCACTTTTTGTTATTTTTCGAGTTCAAGTAGACTTATCAGAGCAAATTTATCATGGAAAGTCTTATTAGCTTATCGTTGACCTTTTGCCATTTCTCAAAAATTGTTATCATCGAATTAGTTTTTTTCTTTAAGGTTTGGATGTCATAAATATGACAGAAAAATGCATTCGTATGGTCTTTTCAGAAGTGATCTGTAGATTAATTTTAGTGAACTAATTTTAAATATGAAAACTTATGTCATCAAAGCTGATATATTCATAATATGGTGCACCCTCTGTAAGGCTGGATAGTTATCAATTAAACGTTGAGTATGTGTGATACAGGTGAGTGTCATAAATAAGAATGGAAGAAGTGGTCAATGATACCTTGTTCACGAAACAACTTTCGCATCAAACCCACCAGTGAATAAACTGATTTTTGGTTAAATAGTTTAAAACGTTGGCCCTGAAATCGCTTCCAAAAAATGTGAACCATGTTAACTCACTTTTGTCCTAACTTCTGGATTAGCACCGTGCTCAATCAATTTTTTGATAATATCGTCTGAGTCCTCCTTGATAGCTATATGTATTGGAGTATAATTGTCTTTCGTCATAATATTAGGGTTGCAACCAGCATTCAACAATAGTTCAACAACAGGCAGATACTTTGTACGAACAGCTACATGCAATGGTGTCTGATTATCCTAGTAAAAAAATACAACCGTAGAAAGCTGTTTATACTTTGATATTTTTAATTTGGTTGTGAATGTTTAATCTGTTTGAAACAATCTAGTTTTACTTAATTCTATGTATCGACTTTGATCATACAAATGTTGGAACCTAATTGCACACACAACTGGACACTTTGATTATAGTTGTTAATGATGTATTCATTATTTTTTGTTACTGTTATGAGAACCGATACTTTTAACCAATAATATAATTTCTTGCCATTTCGTAGATGTATGGATAAATTCCTTAAATACTGCATTTTGTGACTGATCATTCATACTCTATGTTTACTTTTGATTACTCACACAATCGGCTAGACGCACTACGAAATAAAGAATCAGTAAGTAAAAGTTTACATGTATCCAAACCCATGTGAACAACACATCATTTGGTTGAATGTATTAGATGTTAACTTTTTGCCCTTTCTAAATTACAGATAGCATACAGTGGTTTATGCAACAAATCGATAGCAATTAAGAGCCTGCTCAAAAATAGGCAAAGCTGGGCTAAAGTTATAGTTTAGTCTATCTTCTGTTGATAAGGACGAACTAGACTCTTTGTGTTAGTTGTATTACAAACTCTACTGAAACAAAAAGTCTATTGTTTCAAATTCATTGTAGATTGAAATTATGTCCAATTGTTTCAAAATGTTTCATTCAATATGTCCAGCAAAACTGTTATTGGCAAAAATACCAAATAGTATGAAGACAAAACGGAAAACCACTTTAATAATAGTCTCTAATGTCTTATGGTTTTCTAAATACAGTGAGCGTCATTAAGCCTGCTAATCATGGGAGTTAATTAAATTGAATAGGAAGCTTATCGCTACTGGGTTTGTTAATAATTTTTCATATATGATATTCATTTTAGCTCAATGAATTTACATACATATTAATTAACGTATTTATCATTTTTGAGGATACAATACTGAGACAAAGTTTTTGTTTTTGCATTTAATTAGAGTGTGGAATGACTGTTGTTGAACTCTGTGTTATTACCAATGTGCATTTATTCCATTTCTTCTTAGAAAAATCTCCTGAGTCGTTCATACCTTTCTGAATTTATTTGACTGGTCAAATCACTAAATAAAAAAAGACACTATTTCACTGAATGCTGTACCCTTATTTATTTACATTTAGTAGGTAACTCCACTGCATAGTAAATCTTTATTATGAATCAGTTAACGCTATCAATAATAATGGTCGTTTTATGCAGGATTCAAATAAACAACATTGTTAGATACATACATATCGCTATCGTCTTGCAATAAATAAAACTAAACAAAACTATCACACTAAATCATATCAAATCTACAAGTTTCTATTCAAGTAATACTAATCACTTTTACTCAGCATATCGATTTTAGTTAAGAATTCAAGCTAAAAATATAGACCTACAAAAGAAGGATACTAAAATGAAGGCAACTTCGGCCAATTAGTATCAGGCAAACTAATGGTTTATCCGTTGCTCAAATTCCAGACACATGTTCATTGTTGATAAACAACATTAACAAGATTATCTCCAGAGGCTTGAGAAGTAAGCAGTAATTTTTACCGAAAGCATGCTGGAACTTATATTATATTTGTTGAGTGAAGTTTAAACTGAGTATTGTAAATTAGATTAGTCTTTGTTACTGGAGTTATTTTGCGTTGAGATGATTACAAACATTTTACCGTCTATGGATAGAATATATTTGTAAATAATCTAAGTAGATGAAATTAATGAAAATTCCAACGTTTCGCTAGGCAAGTTGATCCGAGCTCATTCAGGAAATAACCAAAATCAAAAATTCTCGAATACAAATGTAAATAAGAGATGAAATTTCATCAAGAACATCCAATCGTATACAGAATATGAACCTATTTTTAAATGAGTTATTATAAGTGAACTAATGTTGAAATGATGTGGATGAATGGTGTTCATCGCAAGTGTAGTTGCAATCATTTGTGCACATATATTGTTCTGAGTTATGTTCACAGAAGAGGCTGGGCAGTCTGATTTGTCTGGTTTGTCAAATCATGTAAATTTGAGGAGGAATAAATCGATGTGATGATAATTATGAGTCAAAGAATGGATATATATGTATAAATGGTAACACGAACTGTGTAATTAGACCAAATAATTTTAAACAGAATCAATCAACGAAACGTACGAATTTTCTTGAATTTCATTCGCTGAGATTAGTTACGAATATATTCTATTTATATGTTCCCTATTTATATGCACTCAGCGCCCAAGTTTTGTGAATCTTTTTGTTTTTCTCTGGACGAAAATTCCTATACTATTTTGCGGTCTACTTTAAAACTTAAAGATATCCACGAATTACTGGATTTCCGGCATACGTCAAAAACTTACTTGAGTGCAGCAATTTAAATTTGCTCGATACTTAAGAAGAGTTTTGATGGTCTCCAGTTGTCGATTTCGAGCCGCTAAGTGCAGTGCGGTTTCACTCCGCAGAGTTGTTTGATTCACATTTGTACCGATTTGTAAAAGGAGTGAAACAATATCAGTACACCCGACAAATGAAGCCACATGTAATGGAGTTAGACCTGTCTGATATTTCAAAAAAATATAAGTGAAAAAAATGATCGCATTTCGATGCTAATATTATTTCAATTTATACGTTTTACGTACTTGTAATTGAGATTTCAAATTAGATTTCTTAAAGTCTGGACTAAACATATTCGTGGAAAACACCACGATCGGTGAGGACTTCTTGAAGAACGTTCAAAGTAAAAGCTGTTTGAAACAAAATTTCTCTAAACGTCAAATTTGTATTTAAAGGAAGCTATGGTTGTAAACGAAAAACTTTATCATGCGTTGAATTTAAACACTACCACCTCCTAGTGGCAGGGATTGAAAATTTACTTAACAATACATATAGTGTTTAATAACAAATTTTCCTTAATACTAACTCATTAGGTAGAGACTTAGAGAACAATGTTATTTTACCTGAAAGTAGACTATCATCATGAATCAGTTGTTACTACCAATTACTCATTGTAAATGACGAAATAGTTATAGTAGCTGTTAGACTGATTCAAGTGTTCTGAATAAAAACTCCCAGTTGATTATTTCACCGAAAGCACATTGTATAACGAATATATTGGAGAACGTATGTATTTAAATTTCAAATGATAATCGAACTATAATCATACGTGTAAATATTTGTATGAAAGCATAAAAAATGCATCTTCTGCTCAAATCCTTTGAAACTCGAAATTGTATTACAGATATTGTTTTATTCAGAAGAAATTTTATGCAATCTAACTAAGCACGAGATGATTATCATGCATTATGATGACGAATATCTGAAGTAACGATGTTAATTCATGTGTGTTTAATAAAGATCTCAGTTAACGTAGTATTATTACTCGTACTTGATAGCTTGACTAGCAGCATACAACTTCAGCACTCGAACTCCTTTAACCCTCCTAGTCGCAAATTCGGAAGACAGAAAACTTTATTCCAGTAAAATAGGAGGAGTGATTTATGAACAAAATACTCGTATATTTATTGTTTTCCGAAACAGCAAAAACAGTATTATTATCCATCCAATCCGAACTAAGAAGTTTCAACTATTACCCAGATAGAACGCATCACATCGAGATTCTGGAAGGTTCTATCGATCAATGATTGGATGGAATGTATTTGACCCTTTAAAGTTTCCTGTAGGCTTCGTTGAGATTTCTGGGAGCCTTCCCAACGAGTAATTCAGTCGAATGACGTTTAAGATACGGGCTATCAAAGGCGATTAATTAATTTCAAAGTCATTGTGCATAGTTTAATCAAAGATGGATGTGGTCCAATGTGATGTCACTACCCACTGTCGGATAAGTAATTGTAATCCTGAAATAATTGTGGAGTCAGGGTTAAGATTAGGGATAGGTTAGAGTTAGGAATTAATTAAGGAATAGGGTTAGGATTAGGAGTAGGTCAGGAATTAGGGTTAGGGGTAAGAATAGCTTTGGGGTTAGGGTTGGGTTTGTGATAAGGGAGAGTATTCTTACATATTCATTACAATTTCCTATATTAGTATTTGTTGCTTATTAATGTCAAGGTCATCTTTTTACATTTGTTCGTCGGAACCATAGTCATATTTACCAAGATCACTTCTGTGTTGAAAATATTTATAAATAGAGACTTTGAGGAATTCGGATTCATATTGTTGTTTTCAGGACTATGTAGTCACTATAGTTCATTTAACTTAGATACTAGGATAAACTAATGCGAATCCTTATCATAAAACATACATTATCAAAAAATGCACAACATGAGCTTTAAACCTGAGGAGGATTAATAAGATAATAGGAAGAACCAACTTACCTCTGTAGCTGCTTCCATTAGAGCGCCATATTTGATAAGAAGATAGGCCATTTCGACTCGTGACTTTTTGCATGCTATATGAAGTGCAGTGAATCCGTTCTACGTAAACAGTAAATCAAAATGCAAGCTTTTTAAACACAGAAGTATCGATAAACTGTTTTTAAACATAAAATCTAGACAACTGGACCGTGTCAATTTGTCTTAGTTATTTTAAGAGGACATTAAATCTCATGTTTGATTATCTTAATCTCATCGTTATTAATACTGAGTTTACTGATGCTTGCTTGATTTGCATTTGAAATGGATATCATATTCCAACATTAATGTATTAGAAATTAAAATATCCGTCTTTTGTTTGATTATTTTCATTCTTAGTAATTTGAGCTGTTTAATTTGAAAACATTTATTAACTGATGATTGTCAATTAAAAGAACGCTGAAAATTAACGAGGTGGACAATCGTTGAAAAGTTTCCTTAGAATATTCAAACTCAAAGAATACTTCAGCGAATGATTGTTTCGTATGACTATCCTTCAAGCAGTGTGTTACATTACACGACATGTTAAAGTAAAAAAATTATTTTTCAAATATCTAGGTGTTACAAATCGAAACTAGTGAACTTCAGATCGGTTAAGTGCTAACAGAATACGAGTTAAAGAATAATACTACAAGGGACAAAACTACAGTTGTTACACTATAAAATGAAGAGATCCAAACAACAAATTAAAATTTTACGCCTAAAATTAATACAAAATAGGAGTAATGTTTGCTGACGTTATCGTGATAATAATAATAATAACGATAGTCATTGTTAACTGTTATATGGCATTTAAAATAAGAAAGTTGAATGTTTGAACGAGGATGTCATTTGAGAAGGTTAGTAAAGATCTACATAGGATTAGAAGGTAATCATTTTTGTAGTGTGGGTTGACAAGATTAAGAGGCTCATGAAAGAGACAACTTCGCTATGAACCAGAGCAAAAAGAGGTCTAATACTAAGTAGACTTACTCAGTAAAGCCATTTCCGCACTTTGATCTGCACTAGTTCGAGAGAAAAAATTTATGAAAGCCAAATTTATTTGCAATGACCTTATCACAAAATGCTTCATAAAGAGGTTAAGTTCAGAAAAGTAGAATACTGAAGTAACTATAAATAAAGTTCAATTAAGTGGTTTGAGATTATAGATGGAAAACCCCGAAATTGAAGGTTTTTTTCACACCCCGTTTGTCATCAAGACATATCTGTATGCACAGAGTAGCTTATGCCACTTTAGTATTCTAACCTGTGCTGCCAGTTCAATGGTTATAGGACTAGAAAAGCGTAACTAGTCAACACTTAGTAATAAATTAATGTAAGTTTTCTACTATCTTTTACTAAATCGATTGTTCCGTACTCAGGCTAATACTTGTGAATAATTTATACATAACCAATAATTGGTATGCACTAGAAATAATGAACTTTTGTAATCGGGGTCTAATATGTAAAATGCTGTCAATTTTGTATTGTAGGCTGTTTATCATGAGTTTGATCTTTTTGAAAAATAAAGGTTATACCATCAAGTAAATTAACAGAGCAAAAGAATATACATCGTAAGGTTGTTTATGTGGAAATCTGGATTTCCCTTACTTTTTCTTATTTCTGAACAGCGTCAATAAGCTGACCATTACTTGTATTGGAAAAGCATTTTATTCTTACATTTTAATTGGTACAGATAATATGAATGAAGTAGAATAACAGATTTTACGGTGACTCCCTATTTATCATCATGAGATTATAAGATGTTTTTATTCAAAATATTTACTTGAAATTGATTTGAGTTAAAAAACCTATTTTTGACAGGACAAATATTTTCAAGTGAGAAGTGATTTGTTTATATTTTATATGCCATTACATTTCAATAAATCATAATGGTTTTTAAGCAATATTATTACACGGCTGTACTGATTGTATGCTCATTACAACATCCTTTTGCTGTTGAATCTCATGTTAGAATATCTTTTATAATCCTTTTTTCTGATTTACTGTGTAAATTTTCAATATTTTGAAATCTCAGATTGAAGAAATTAGAACTTACGGTAAGTTAATGGGGTTTAAATTAAAAGTGTTGATTGTTTGGGCAACTAACATCAACCAATAGACACTGGATTGACGTTTAATTTAGAAACTGCGACTGGAAATAGGTAAGTATTTTCATTTTGAATTAAATATTATTTGATTGCAGCGTTTTATAAATACATCAATGAGTGTGGTATTTACCCTCATACTGTCTTAGATTCTAGATTACAAAGGCACTCGATGTTAATTCACGTAGAGGTTAAATTTGATATTATTAGATGATTTAAGTTCTGAGTTTGGGAGTTACAAGTGCGTATGTTAAGTAATACATACATTAGGAAATATGTGAACCTAAGCTAAGGAAACGACTGCACATGACAAAATCACACGGTCTAAAGCACTATTTGAAGTAAAAAAAAACGCCGAAAAAAAAACAAGCAAGTAAAGGTTATACATGTATCACATATGCTTAAATAACGATTAAAAGAATGACATATAGTACTGAATTACCAATGCCTTTCAAGCTATAGAGTCGATTTAAGTATTATTTGCTTTTGACAGTATACAACCAAATATTCATTTAAATAACTGATTTGATAGTACTGCTTTAAATATATCATTGCATGGCTTTTAAGTAAAACCTCGTATTCAAATATGAATTACGTAAGATTTAAATGACATTGTTGCAGTTTGAAAATGTCACGTAATGAAAATCAATCCTGAGAATAAAATGATATCTAAGCTGCTTAAAACGATATATTTCACTCCATTAAAGTTATATTTATATTAGTATTTCTTTGAATGTTTTAATAAATACAAAGATTTCTCAGCAGCTTATCGCCATTACATATTAGACTCAACGTTTACAGAAGATCATTGGTTACACATATTCATTCCATTTAAGACACATGTTCGAAAATGATCGAGGAGAATAATTAAGTCAAATATTGTACAATCTAACCGTTCCTTTGTGATTGTTCCTGATGTAGTTACTTTGATAGGAACTGTAAATATACCGACCTGAAGTTTATAATGGTTTTTGATCTGGTTATGTGATTTGATTGTACTTAATTCGATCGTTGTGTAATGTGAGTAGAATTCGTGCGCTACAGTGGGCTTCAGTATACTTTTGACATTCGGTTAAACCAATATTATTAATCTACAAAGTCATAAAAATAGTATGCATTGCAATAATGATCGCAAATTGATAATTGAACAGCCTTAATCTTATAACGAGAAATTTTCAGTTTAAGTTTAAAGTTTTGTTTGCAATTCGATCTCAGTTATGTATCGTCAATCACAATGATTTACTTTTAGGTATGATTTTCTAGACGGCTTTACCTAGACATAATGAAAAGCAGGTTAGTTTACAAGTAAACTAGATATCTAATCTGAAGAGCTGGACAGTTGACTTTTAATTTACTGACAAGACAGTGATGATGTGTCTGTCAGCTTTTACAAATCCGAATAAACTAGAATAGCTTTGTTTGATAAAAGTACATTTCATGCTGTTTCAATAGCATAAGTAGTTTTTACATTTAGTGATTACTGATTACGTCAACATACCAATGCCCTTGCATTAACGTTACAACGTGAATCCAATAAGATACGGGCCACATTCACATTTCCGCAGTGGGCTGCAACGTGTAGAGGCGTTAGGTAATCCTGTAATAAAGTAAGTCAAAATTATCTTCAGTAACTTGATAATGAATGGTTCAATATCTGTTTCAAATAGTCAATTTTGGATTTATTTAGTACTTACGATTTGTCAGTTGTTCACGGTTCCCAACTTGCATAATTATTAGTCTCTATTTTCACTAAAAGTAGTGGTCAGCGTTTTAAAAATAGATTCGTATATGCTTTGTTCACATGAAACATCTGTAAATTATGTTAAGTATATAGTGTCTATTGAAAAGTAATAAGCAAAATTGCTGAAATTGGTTTCATTGACAAAATATAATCTAATTATTATAAGCAAAATGGTGCAAGATGTCCATGTCAGTCTGGCAAACGGGATCTGCGCAAAAATTAATGAATTTTAATTCTGTTAAGCTTGGGAGAAATGACTGAATGGTGTTAGAGTTTTCTCACTATGTTGATATAAATCTTGATCGATTTTATTTGGATTTTAACTAGATGTTCCACACTGATGTATGTTCATTTCTTTTAAAAAGAATATTTACTGAATAGGTAGAATGAAGAGGACAACTTGTTATTGTAATTCGGAACCAGAACATGTGCATGTATGACAGTGTTATTGATGAAGAAAAGGTTATTTGATGGTAACTAACTTCGACGCATAACTTGTTTGTTCATCGGCTAAGCTAATTAGATGTATCATATAGGAAAAGATATATAAATCATCACTGAACAGGAAATGTCATGGTAAGACTAAGAGTGAGGAGAGATTCAAACGAATGGCGCACCTAGATTTCAGGACCCTAAGGGAACGAAAGGCATATTGACCTATATTATTCACCGGCCATCGTAAGACGACATCTCTTAACGACGTTTCACTTCCTTGTGGATTCATTTTTAGGTCAGTGACACGGAGACGGATCTCTAAGAAGACGTCCTGTTTTAATCTGGGCTTTTAATCAGTATCCTATAACATACACAATTACATCAACTGGTAATTATGAGGAATATGAACTACTCGTAATACTTCTTTGACACTTCAAACAAACATTAGTTCTAATTTTTGTCAATTGTGATATATACTACACGCGTTCTGAAACGACTGAACGAATTCTGTTTTTCATTATCCTGAGGTAATATAATACAGTAAACGGTAGGTATTTAAAGCTACAAATATTTTTCATAATTTCATTTGTAAAATTTGTCAGTAGATATTCGTTACCAAATATCAAATAACCTTTCTTATTTATTAGTTAACAATTAAAAGATGCTCTAAAAGCAGACCAACCACTTCTTAAAGAGTATAGAAATTTAATAAGTACCAACATTTTAACTTTATTGGCAACGCTTTAACTCCATATTCATAGGCAATAAGCGAAAAAGTCTTTAGGAAAACTCGTTATTTTAGAATATATATTTCGTCAATAAATATTATACTAGTAGATGTTGCAACTTCACATATAAATGAATAAAATTTATTTTTTTAATGTTAATGTATCGTATATAAACCTGACGTGATTTAGTATGGTATTTGAACCAATATTTTCCACTTGGAAACACTAAGGAATACATTGGAAAACCTTTTATTTTCACTTTATGAAAAACATATTTGAATTTCAGAACATCTGCTATTTTCAGTAGTGTATATAATCCTATTACCTTTCGTTATCCCAAACCACTTGCAAACAACTTAACTCTAGGTCAGAAATATTGATCAGTAATAGTTTCTGTAATTCGGATATTTACAGTACCTCGATAGTTTTATTATTTTCAAGGTATGAATGGTAAATTTGCTGGCGAGTTGGCAGTTCTGAGAAAGATTTTTCTGAATTCAACTCAATTATAGAGTGGCATTGAACTAATAATTCATCTACCTAATTGACAAGCTACCAATGATTACAGCTTACTTATAAGCGTATTAAAATTCAATTTTAAACGACATTTAATTGGTTCTCAAACTGTTAGTTTTGTAAAACCAGACAGTAATAGATGAAGCACTCATCTAAAAAACACTTACGTTTGTAGGAGTTAGGTGATTTCGAACGCTGTAAGCTTCTAATGTAATAATTTTCCGGTAACAACTGAAACTTACCATAGTTACGTCATTTGGATTCAATCCACTCTTCAGCAGTAAACGAATAACACTCTCATGAACACATTGTGCTGCCATATGCAATGGCGTTAAATCATTCTGTGAAGAAAAAACATTTACAAGTGTTGAAACATTTATACCAGGAATATTAATTAGTTTTTTTTTTATGCATACTATGGTTTCTGACTTTTTCCAAAAGTGTTATTTTTTGCTGACTACTTAATCTACTCGCCATAAAAAAAACAAGCACAATTGTTTACCCTAATTACAACTGCAACCATTTGATTATTATCGTACAAATAAAACAAAAATGAAAATAAAGATAATGTGACATCTGTTAATCAAAGATGCTCTAAGGTAAAGAATGATTAATCGAATGCTAAAAATAATCGCATGATTATTAGTAATAGTATTATTTCTGAATGGTTTCCTAAAATTAAGTACTAAAATAAATCAAATCACAATGAACCTTTGTACTAGAGTGGATTTGTAAATTCCCATTGATTTGTTATAGACTGAAGCTGGTCAGTCACTGTTGCTATATGTGCATCCTGTGCGGATCGCCTCGATATAGCGATTATTCAGAAATATCATTTAATTTGTATTGTGACTGGCAAGTGGAATCCAGGACGCGCGTTTCGTCCTATTTGGTACTCATCGACTGGATGTACCTGGATGTACCAATTCGCCCATTGCACAAACGTGACTGTCTGGACTCAGTAGTCTAGTGGTGTACGCGGTGGCGTATGACACGAACCGGACTGAGTTCGAATCCCACTGTGAACATCAACATTGAGATGCAGGTACATCCAGCCGATGAGTCCCAAATAGGTCGAAACGCGCGTCCTGGATTCCACTTGCCAGTCACAATACAGATTAAATGAACCTTTGTACTATTTTCATACACTTAGTAACAAATTGTAATCGACATAGAATAACATACAGAGAAACGAATAGATTTGATTGAACAGTCATTTTGATAATTTTTTTGTAAAAACAAAATATGTAGTTGCTATTTCTTTTCATGATACATGGATCTGACGAATGACGACTTTTATCATCAGAGCACTTCTTAGGTCACACTCGGTGTTATGAAAATGTCAGTAGAAAGCTATAACATACAATACTGACTGAAATAATCTCAGAACTATCACTGAACAGTCCAGTTCAGGACTCTAGTATGGTTTATAATTTGATTTACTTGAATGTTAGTGAAAATCTTAAGCATATTTGTAGCCTAGTGGTGTCTCAGTGACACCGCATTAATCGATTAGGTTTTTATACATAAGTTTAAATTGATTCAAATTTAGAATCTATCTGACCTACTCAGTTAGTTATATCAATTCATTACTTTGCCAATTCGCTAATCGATAGATAAAACCAATCAGTCGGTCATCTCATAATTTAGAGACTGACCTAGCCAATCATTACTGAGCCATTCTAATACAATTTTCCAAAGTTTTATAAAACAACTGATATGGAGATAAAACTGACATATTTTCATCTTTATTGTTTTCAAACCATCATATATCTTACTACGTATATGATTACTTTTATTTCACATAACTTAGGTGTAAGTATAAAATGTTAAATCACATCTATATTGATTGATCAAACAACTTGCAATATTTATAAAGTATACTTTGTACATCGTTTCGTTATTTATATTCACTTTCATGCAAAGCATATTCTATGATATGATACCTTTGTTTTCAAAAATTGATCGGCTCCACGTTTCAATAAATATTCTACAGTATCGGCTTGACCTGCACGAGATGCACAATGTAAAGGTGTTAACCCATCTCGGGTACGGGGATTGACTTCAGCTCCTGCTAGAATCAGTTCTTCAATAATTTTATTCTTGCCCCATTTAGCAGCTACATGTAATGGTGTGACATAATTCTGCTTCCATAATTAGAGAAAATGAAGAAGGATATGTGTATCACTTAGATAACTTAGATAACTTAAGTTCAAATTTTTACATAAAATATATAAAACGGACTTATTTGCAGTGAATATTTGTGCTGTTTTTCGTAATTTAAAATCTATGATAACTTTCTTTGAGAGATCTGAATAAACTTAGAAATTGTAGACTAACCTTTCTCTGACTACTCTATTACTAATTTACATCAGGGTAATAGTTGTTACTCAAAGAGTGATATATTTTACGATGTAGTGACTTAAGTACAGCCTAGGCGTATGGTGTTGACCATTTTAAAAGTTATTCAGAAAATCTATGAACATAAATACTAAGTCTATAGAACAGTATGTATTACTTCAACTCCATAAATAGGACAGACAAAGTTGATTTTAAGTCCAAAACTTTAAAATGCAAATGCGCTTAAATGGATATTAGGTTTCTGTACTTAAAAAAAACGAGCTTATGTAATCTAGCGTCTAGAATTACGAAACCATATTACAAACTGTTACAGTTGTGCCAATACATTCATCTATATCATGTTGCAGAAGTATTTTAGAAATAAATGATAGGATCAGCCCTACACAATCAAGATAATAGAAATCCATCAAAATGCGCAGGTCATTGTAATGAAAATGTTTCCATTAAGTATTTTGAAAGGTCATCATTAGTTTTTCTCAATTCGGAGCAGACAACGTTTGAGATTAAATTGAATTTTAGTCTGTAGTACAATTGTCACTAATCTTACATATGATTAACCAGTAAATGGCTTTATTTAGAATTCCTGCAAACAACAATCATCCATTTTATCATGCTTTTAGGTCGACACTATCTTCAGCAAGTTGACAACAACTAATTAGTTATTATGTAATGTCTTATGGTGTACATTCAACTAAAAATGAACGTGCCTCTTTAAAGTATCAAAAATATTATATCAACTGATTTGTACTGAACCGTTATAATTGCCGTTAATAATTCATTAATGTCTTAGTAATTCTTAAAAGCAACACTTCAATGCATGACCCTAAAAACATGAACAGCAGCAACAGTTTGATGAAAACATTAATTAATAGCTCTGACAAATAAAAAGTTTTCTACGTAGACATTGTATTTTGAAGTGAATATTTACATAAAAATGCAAGGCATAATAACGAACAAATATATAGATAATTTTGCCTTTCCTTCAATATGGACGATGAATATATGTATAATAATTTTATTTTACAAATCACTCGTCTTTGAAAGCACTTATAAGGTTATATTTTCTGAAATGAACAGCTATTGAGTTGTAATATTTTGGTCATCACGAAAAATTCTTTGGTATGTCTTATGATTATTTGTAATATAGTCGACAAAATAATATTCTCCATTTTTTAAGTTTACAAGTCGGTTACAATTAATTGTTATCATGATATTCCCATAAGTAATTACGAATGATGCAGAGGACCTTTCCGTTAAACTAATCACTACAGGATTGGTTATAAAATTGTTAGGGATTCATAATCCTCAAAAATACAATGGTTGACTAATTAGATGAAAGAAGTTGTATTGATTTTTTTATAAGACTGATTTGTAGACTTTCATCACATTAATTTGATTTCAATATGAGTTCTACTCCTAAATACAGTTTGACAGTATTTCATTGTATTAATTAAATGTTAATGATTTCACTTGATGAATAATCATTGTAAATTGATTGATATAAAAATTGATGTAATTGTGTAAATAAATTCGCAGTTCGCTAGTGTTGTCTGGTTGGCTTGTGTTCGCCTTATTTTCGGTTTGGGAGTAAGTGGGCATAGTGCAGACTCGCATTAATCTACTAGGCACACCACATTCGGCATTCGCTCACACACAACCCCAAAATTCCACGCATCATAACAAAAATACAGTCATGACCAATTTATTCATTTGCTTGATGAGTAATGAAAACTTAACTTACTTTTGCTTGAGAATTAATATTTGCTCCTTTTTCTATCAACAATTTAGTTATATTAACATTTCCATAGTGGGCAGCGATGTGCAAAGCCGTGAAACCACTCTGTAAAAGTGGAAACACAACAAAGTGAAGATATAAATGCTCAATATTGTCATAAACCAAATATTGAGTAAGGAATGACGTAAGTTGTCGATGAAATATATATCATAATTATCTGTTTATCAGAGGTTTAGTTATAAGTTTTAATGTAATTAGAGCCTATCTTATTATTTCAAGATTACAGACTGTCGAAGTTGGCAATTAAGAATTGTGAATTAAACGACAGAATATTCTCCAGATTTTTTAAGAGTAACACAAAAGAAATATAATTGTGTATTGTCATTCGAAATATCTGTTGATAATATATAAAGTAACCTTTCAAGTTAATAGTCTTGGAATTTGGAAATTCCAACCTACTACTGTGGTATTTATGAAAAGAAAGAAATCATAAAGCATAACATCAGATAGGATTCAAAAAAATTAAGGGACAAAAGAATGTAATGCGAAAACAAATCTTCGGATATATTTTGTTCTTATTTCAGTATGATCAATATTTTGACAAACTAAGCAATCTGTATTGGTGACCAATCGAATGTTATTGAATAGTTCACTGCATTTTTAAAAGATCGAGAGTATTTTTTTATCATTGTATCGTATAATTTCTATTTTACTTGCGTTTACTTCTGATCAAATTAGTATTTGTCAGGAGAGATATCATACCAACTAGCTCGCATTTGCGAAAAAATTTAAAATTTTGTTATCCGTGACAAATTTTAATGTAGTCTTAAATCGTATCGATCTCATTCATTATGAGATTGATAGCGCAACTACAAATACACCTATTTATTGTACAAAATAGTGTTTATCACTAGGGAAATATACTCACGGTTGACGTATGATCCACATTTATTTCACTATTGTTGAGCAGTAAGTTAGCTGCGTGAACGTCATCTTTCTTAGCAGCAATATGTAGAGCAGGTAAACGACTCTTTCCCCGAGAATCCCTTTCTAGTAGCAGATTTACAACACGATCGTTTCCTTGTTGCAATGCCACTGCAAGTGGTGTGAAACCATCCTGAATGAAACAAACAGATAATCGTAATACTGTGGGTCAGCACTAAAACTAAAAATCTTAGGAAATACAAGGCATACGCGTTTCCAGTTAGTATTGTTACAAAATTGGTGTTCTTGAAAGTTTATACTTATGGATGAGTTATCTAGCAATAACATGCAAATAATCCTACATAGAAAACTTCAAGAACATTTGAACGGACGGTGGAGGCGAGCGATCATCCGATGAGGTATCCCGTAATATTTTTGGATAGGGCTAAATATCTAAACTAGTAACCATAACTTGATATTGTCCAATGTTAAGACGTGATGAATAATTAAAAATCATGATCTAAGAAGACTATTTCAGTGATTTCGGGATATGTAATTCTAAACTGTATTCACTAAACATTTTGAAAATAAAATAATTGCATTCCTTAACTGTAAGCTTTCCTTTGACTAATTAACGGATAACATACTTTTTATCTTTCCGAATTAAATGTAATTTAACCCTGAACCTATTATCCGGTTTTCTGAACACACATTTCTATTTTGTCTTTATTGTATTTTATATTTTCATTGCTAAGCAGTCTAGTGTTTACTGCATAAAAGCAGCTCCTTTTATTGATTAAACGACTTACTACAATGTCATCTGTCTCTATCACCTGAGGGTACATACGTATTAATTATTAGTACTAACATTACAGTATTTGCACGAATTTGGTGTTAACTGTCATACTACAATTATGCCTTCTATCTGAAATAAATCATATATAATTTGTCATCTTTATTCATTGATCTAAATGAACATAAGAAACTTTATTTTGTTATAAAGATTGAAGCGTCTTCGAAGAAATCTTTGTTACAGTGAAGTTTTTAGTGAGAAATTAAAGGAGTTTCACGACCAGTTAAATACAGATAACATCATTTTAATTAAACTAAACAGTCAGCTCCGAGATACGATTTCAAGCGACGAATTTATTCTAATTTAAAACTCCATACTTCTAAATTATAAACCAATCATGATTAATATCTCCGACCAGGATACCATAAAGTCAAAGGTGTAGGTAATAAAAACTCACTGATACACATAACATGAAAGAATGTTAGGGTAAAAGTTCATACTTAGGTATCTTAGCTTTCGCGTTGCACAATCGACGATCTATACTTGTTATCGATAGTAGTAATCGATGATGCGTCTTTAGATGATAATATTAGAAATTAATAATAATTTATCGAACCTTATTAAAATAGTGTAAAATAAACGAAAAGACATAAGTATTTTTGTTTTTTAGTTGTAGATATACTTCTGTCTCACACACGTATAAACGGTTTTAGTTGATATAAAACTAAACTACATCCATTAGGTAAGAGGAAAAGTATAGATTTCGGTTGCCGATATCAGTTATCCCAGTAAGTATTTGCCTACAAAGTTGTTTCAGAGGACTTTTAAAAGGTAGAAATCAATACCTTGTTGCTAAACAAAATTTGAAGCCCTGAAGTGGTAAGCTCGTTTGCTTTTAAGTGAATAAGCTAGTCTATTCAGATTTGTCTTATCGGGAAGCTTTGTCCATTATACCCTTTATTTTTGTTAAATCTACTAAAGTATGGAACCCAAATACAGTTTTCTCAACCAATGGCTATCCAGCAAATTTCATTACTAAACAAATGAATAAGATGAAACAAAACTCTAAGTTAGTGAGTGACACGAGGAAGATTTTGTTTGTACTTCAAAAATAGTAGAATTACCATTATCACCTCTAGACATTATAATTAATTAGAACACTTCCCGTGCTACGAGTTTTAATTATCAGAAGTTTTATTTGAATTGATTATTCATATTAACTTTGCAACATCAAAAGGCAATCCGAAAACCAAAGTCTAATGAGAACTTGACAATAACCAAATCAGATTAAGGAAAAAGCATTGCAATTTTAAGCAAGGATTATTAAATGGATACAGTTATTCTTGTCCCGAATAATCAAAGTAAATTCAGAACACTGGGAGGCGGGATATCTAAGGGCCTAAGAGAAAAGAATAGACGTCAGTAAGCTACGATAGTAAAAGTGTTCTAAGCAGAAATACATTTTTGTGTCCACATATGAAGCAGTTAAACCTTCCAGAACTAATATACTAGGACTACATGGCCAAAGGCTTAAAACATACGGGGGACCTTTACGTCAGGATAAGTCGTAATCATCAAGTCAATAAACAGAAAATAATTTATTAGACGATTTTAATCCTTAAACCAAAACTTGATCAAATGCAGTGTTAAATGTTTATTTGAATTTGTAGGTGTGGAAGGACACATGAATTTAACGGATAAAAATACATAAAAACCTTATTTACGAAAATTACACTGACAGAAATCATGAATTATATTTGAAAACATATTTTTTCTAAAATATTCCAGTAATATTGTGTTCAGTAGAGTGAATAAACGATCTTCTGATAAAATGCATGATAAATATACTGTTTATGCCGAACAACAAACTTCCCAATCAAATATTTGGAGTAGTAATGGGATCACATTAACCTGGCATTTCTATGAATTATCAAGAGATCGGATCATTACACGAGAAGCTTAACAAGCTAGGTTACTACCAAATCAATCAATCAATCCCTGTTAGCCCATCAGAAGCATAGGCCGCCGACCAGCATTCTCCAACCAACTCTATCCTGGGCTTTGCTTTCCAGCTCTTCCCAAGTGCTCTTCATTCTCTTCATGTCTGTTTCTGATTCCCGACACAATATATTCTTGGGGCCTACACTTTTCCTCTGACCTTCAGGATTCCAATTGAGTGCTTGTCTTGTGATGCAGTTAGGTGATTTTCTCAGTATGTGAGCTATCCACCTCCAACGTCTTTTCTCAATGTCTTCATCGGCTAGAAGTTGATGTGTTCTCTGCCGTAGAAGGCTGTTGTTGATGGTATGTAGCCAACGGATCCGAAGTATCGTACGCAGACAACTGTTTACGAGTACTTATATCTTTTGGATGATACAATTTGTAGTTCTCCAAGTTTCAGCTCCATACAATAGAACTGTCTTCAAATTTGTATTGAAAATTTTGACTTTATTGTTGGCTGACAGATGGTTTGAGTTCCAGATGTTTTTCAGTTGTAGAAATGCTACTCTTGCCTTTCCAATCTATGCCTTTATATCTCCATCGTACCCCCCTTTTTATCGATGATGCTGCTCAAGTATGCGAAACGTTCACATTTCCCAGAGATTCTCCGTCAGGTGTAATTATGTTAGTATTTTTGGTTTTGTATCGAACGACGTTTTTCTTCTATCTTTGTGTATATTCGAACCTACTACTGCCAAGGCTGCTACTACGCTATCCGTCTTCATCTGCATTTGTTGTTATGTGTGCGATAGAAGGGTTAGGTCATCTGCAAAGTCCAAGTCATCTAGTTGCATCCACGTTGTCCACTGTATTCCGTGCTTGCCTTGAGATGATGTAGTTTTCACAATCCAGTCAACCACCAGCAGAAAGAGGAAGAGCGAGAGTAAGCAGCCCTGCCTCACACTGGTCTTCACTTCAAATGAGTGTGTGAGCTGATCTCCATGCACGATTTTACAATGTAGTCCGTCGTAAGAATTCCGTATGATGTTGACTATCTTTTTGAGTACGCCATAATGTCGTAGAAGGCTCTGTAATATTCTCCTATTCACGCTGTCAAATGCTTTCTCGTAGTCGAGAAATTTGATGTAAAGTGGTGAATTTCATTTAATTGACTGTTCAGAAATAATCTGAAGAGTAGTTGCTCTTATTAAAATAGTTTCCTGATTTCATTATCGATTTGAATTGAACACCCTTTCCCTTTTCTCTGCCATCTCTTACTGTTGTCTCTTTTTTTTTCTTAAGCATTTCATTAAATGAAGTTTATTATTATTACTTTTCCATTGGAAGCCGATTGAGTGTTGCAGAGTTTTAGGTGTTCGCCAACCTGAAGCTCCTGGGGTGGGATCTGGAATGCTTACTGCTGAGGGGTTCTACCCTAGAACAAAACGGCTGTCTAGTTATCCTTGGTTTTCAATAGTACTCTGCCTACATTATTCTGTGACGTATTCAGTCAAACAGAAATACCAATCTCCACAAAAATAAGCATCTCAATTTTATTGTAGCTTAAACCCGTCAGTCTCTTTTGTGTGTGTGGTTCATTCTTACAGTTCTACAGAGTTAATATTCCATTCCATTTCATAACACTTTGTTCATGCTCTTGCTTCATATTACGTAATCAGTAAGTTTAATATCGGCATATCTTTATTCATTAATCCATTATTTATGACTTTGGATTAGTTGTCACTGTGTTCACCTTACCTTTTGTTAATCATTTTTAGTTATCTTCATTAACACACTGGTGCTAGTTTTTATTATAATCTGACACACTATTACTTGGCTGGTATCGATTTTATCTTTATTGTAAATTACATATACATTATACACACATTATACACTATATATACATGTCGAGTCTTGATGAAAAACTAATTTAAAAGATATTTCGTCGCTCATTAGTCATTTTCATTTAATCCAAATTTCCATTTAACGGGCTATTCTATGAAGACCTTAAATTAAGTTTATTTTGAGAAACCAAGATTCCTAGTACAGTTATCCTCAATTCAGCTACTTGCTTGTTATGTTGATATGATTTGAATTATACACGGATGTGATGAATTATGTTTGCAGAAAACCTTCACTCTGTGAATCTGTATGTCGCTTTTGTTTACTTTATAGTAACTTGATATGGTGGTTATAAATTCAAAATAATATAGAGTTAGGTCTCATTTTTAGTGACTGTGAATACATGGTAAAAAGTTTACTAGAAACTGACTTATATTATTGTTCCTAACGAAATAACCTTTCATGATGGAATAATTAGAGCATTTCAGGGGTAGTAGAAAGCATTCATGACTCTCGTTTGACTTTTAAGTAATTAAAAATGTTAACTTAATGAAAAACAAAATATCAGTCTTTAAATAGCGAAACAAATAGAAAATTATTTGATCATTGTTCAGTTAAAAAAAAAGTTTCCTTTCACAAGAGTGCCTGAAAAAACGATTGTTTAACTCATATGGAATGTAATTCACAAAATAAAGGACAATATTTCGACAAAAAGTGAATAAATGCCTTGTCACACATTTAAAGTCTTGCTAATAGTGTTTCTCAAGATACAAACTAGTAAATGGTATTTAATATTTTTGATGAACACAGATTTCTAGGTAAAATATCCATTTAGTCGCAGAAACAAGATGAATATTACCAGAAAAAGTATTTTGAAATTCCGATCATTTTCACAGAAATGTATAATCAACATACCTTCAATAACTTTAAAATTTTAGGGTGACATCTCTGACGCTGATAATTACCCATAGCTGCAAAAGAATCATTTTGTGAACAGCTAGAGAACTGAATCTGTTAGTAATCTCTGGTTTTAATTTGCGCTTTGTAGTTAATAAACTGGTTGAGATTAATTATTTCAATATATCATTCAAAATAAACTTCTTCAGTAGAATCATGTTATAAAATATTGGGCTAATCTATTGATTTGCAAAACCAAAGATGACTAAGGTAGTTAAGTGATATATTACATTTGTCACATTAAACTTGATAAATCGGTCTCAACAAGAATCGTTTATATTGTGAACTGACAGTTTACTTTCAGAGAGCTACAATGAAACTTAGTAAATAACGAATACATTATACAGAATATGTTTCGGCGAAGAGTTCTCTTTCACTGGGTTCATTTCCAAGTCTTCACAGTCTAGAATATTTACATTTTTCATAATCATAATCAATCAATAATAATCAATAATGTTAATGGGGTGAGTGAACTTATCGACAATAAAAGAAACGTTGTTCATATGAGCCTAAAAATGTAGGTGAGTATTCATCCAGATGTCCCAGAAGTTCGATAAAGATTATGAATTGTAACAGATAATCGCACGTATTCTGTTAATGTGAAATTTTTATATAAAAATTGAGATGAAATGTGGTTAAAAATAAAAATGAAACTGTTCAGGGTTAAAGGTCAATAAGGAGGGAGAGGAAAGTGGTGTTGGGAGAATTTTTTTGAATTTAAGAATAAGATAAAAGTAGAGATTGAACAAGTTTCTTTTATATACATCATTTTGGCTCCAGTAGGTGTATATCCGGGTCTTCAACAACTGAAAACAAGAGATGTTGTTGGACTCATTTGGATAGAATGCTCACCGAATAACTTATACGACAAGCTCCATGGGAGTAAGGGAATTGATAAACACACACGTTATGAAAAATGTATGTATTCGCGATTGTGCAGCCTTGAAATAGGGTTCATTAAAAAGAGAGCTCTTTGTTGAAAGATATTCTTGTTTTTTCATGATACAATGAATATTTTTCTTTTATTCAGAATACATCTTACCGATGATCACATCAATATGAACTCCTGATTCCAATTCTCAAAAGACTGTAGGCTACAATTATTTATAGCCTGGCTGAAATAAACGACATATCTAGTTTAAACCAGTCACTTTAAGTGTCTGAGTAAGTGTGATAGGGAATATACACTGAAGATAAGATTTAAAATCACTTCAGTATCAAAGAAACTTCAGTTACCCTTGGAACCACCTAAGCCAAGTAATCGACTCAAATGAAAGTGATCGGTCGGCACTATTAACCAAGTACCTATATTCGTGATACAATGGATTATATGTTACCTAAAATAAATTCAAACAATTTTGTAATCGTTTATCTTATCTCTGTTTCCTAAAATATGGTAGTCTGTTTCCAGTAATAACAAATACAAACAGTTATTAATTAAAAGTGGTTAAACTAACCTTTGTTGATAAAGCTTGATTAGCAGACTTGTCCAGAAGAAGTTGAACAATTTCAACATGATTTTCTTGTGCCGACATGTAAAGTGGTGTAAATCCGTTCTGAATAAAAATAAATGTAAATTAATTCACTCTTAATTTGGGACAGTACAATCTAGTTTCCTATGGACTCAATGATATCCATATTAATTAATTACATTACACTTAGTTTCAGCTCCTGTAATGTTAAAGATCGCATGTCATCCACGAGTGAATATGACATTTTTGGCATATAAATGTAGTCTACTTACTTAGATACCCTTTTTATTGAAGAAGGATTTTTAAATAAACTCCGGTGTTCTTTGTTAATTATTTTATGAATTTCATATAAAATCAGTGTATTTGACCAATTCCAGACTGTCATCTAAGATAATTTCCTTCTAGAACTGTTTTTTCTCTTTTAAATTGTTTTCTTGTCGTACACTTCCTCATTGATTTTTCTTACCTTATGGCCCTAACCCTTAATAACAAAATAATTTGTAGATAGAAAAGTTATAACACTGAGTTTACCAACATATAAAATTCCGTCACTTATACTAAACACTGGAAACACAAGGAAAATTCGTTTTAACTGGTTTACAATGTTTTTTATATTTACTTATCTGTTACAGCTAGTAAACAGAATGAAATCTCTGAGTTTCTACTGTATATGTTTCCATTTTGTTTCCACACACTGATTAAAGGAAAAATAAACGTCAGTGATTAGTCATGATAAATATTTCATTTTCGTTACTACTTTCGATTATTCATAGTTATTGATTTAACTTACACTTCCTTTAAGTGTCATTGTTGTCCAGTTGTTATATTTTGATATTATGTACATATGAAATTGTACAGCTTTGAATATGAAATCGCTTAAAATAGATCTCTTCGCTGAACTAGATCCTCATTCTTTTATATCACTAAATGTCACATATCTGTAATAAAACACTGACTGAACATTAGAACATGAATAAACAGACATTTAGCATATGATCGCCTAAACTTTATCTCTTACACATTTTGCCTCAACTATTTCTGTGGCGAACACTCGGACTAGACTGCCGGATAAATCCTTGTAATCATTTAATTTTTAGTCACCGTAATTTTTCAAATTAAGTCGTTCAAATCAAGTCTTACATATACTTAGCTCCTAATTTCTGACAAATGTTTCTGTCAAATCTCTATCACAGTTATTCATCTTCAGCATGAAAATAACTTGCAATTCTGCTACCAACTATCTGTAGCTGTTCATCACTTAAAATTGTAACCACATATTTTTAAAATATTAGTCAATAGAAATCGATCAGTATCGGAGTCTTGATATATTGTCATTGGCTTTGATTCTCTTAATTTATTACTAATTTGGGAAAAATTGGTAACTACTTGCAACCACGGGAAGTATGTGCATTACTTGTCAATAATTTGAGTTAAAAATATTTTCCAATATCTGTTTTTGATTTAATGGTGACATCTATATTGATCAGCACTTGACTTAGCATATTAACAATCCAAATGTTTATTAACACAAGCTGAGTCTAGTAAAACAATGAAGCATTGTGCTACTGATCCGCATTTTTGGAACTATTCTTTTAATACTTTGCTTCTTTTATAGAGACTGGAACAGTAGGTTAGGGTTTTTAAAGAGTTGTTCAAAAACTAATACGAATTCATTGCTGTCAGCTTTACGGTATTGATATAACTTATGATGAGGTCTCTGAGTTTTAACAAAAAAAGTGTTTTCTAACACCGGAATTCATATTCCTTAGTACTGTAACCAGTGTTGATGAGACTGCCCAATTCTGCGTCCAACTGTCATCATTCAACGTTTATAAAAATGTATTATTTTATCCACAGGTTTAAATGAAATTATTCTCTTAAGCATGAAAACCGACAATGAGTGAATGTTTATCGTACGATGACTAGGTTGTGTAAATCTTTTATGTACTGCTATCATATTTAACCAGATTTAGATGATGTTATTAAATTTCTTACTTGAGACCTAGCATTAATATCAGCGCCATGACTAATTAACAGTCTTACAATATCTAGATGTCCACCCAGACTTGCTATATGTAATGCAGAGTTGCCTTTTCTTGTGGCCAAATGAACCGATGCACCACGTGATAGTAATTCCCTTACGACCTCAGTTCTGCCTTCTTTACACGCTAGGTGTAGTGCATTAAGTCCATTCTGGAAAAAACAAGTACAAAAAAGATAAGTATGAAAACAATAATATTATTGATGGGAATGAAACATCTATGAATTTTCAAGGGCTATTTTTTTCTACCCCTTAAAACCGGTACACTGCCTTAGACTTAGTTGTTTAACCCAGGGAGGTAATATTTAATAGGCTTTCTGATGAAATAAATTAATCACAGGTTCATCCTGGCTTATAAGAATTAACGGACACCACTCTTCTACTAGCACCTTTCAATTTTTTAGACATCCAATCTAAGTAAACGAATTCTGTGTTTACTTCAATATAAACAAATTACTATTACTGTTTTTTACTTAATTCTTTAACATGACTAAGTATTACTTGTTATCTATCAGACCTAAGGCTGTAAAATTCAGGTTCCTAAATTACTGGGGTGTAACGTCTTATCTGTGCTACATATGATAATCATATCATACTAAATCATAGATAATGATAAACAAGTAGGGTAATTTGGCCATCTAATACAACATAAACTACCATAGTCTCATATAGAAACTCGTTATACAACCAGAATTCAATAGTTGGAAGGTTTCAGTTCTAACAACTTAACTATGTAATGTGGTCATATTCAATGTAATTCTTTCTTTACTTCCGAATAGGTTAAGTTCATATAATAAGTCGTCCAGCCAAAAATATATAATACTTAAAATAATTCACTTATTAATAGTAGACTAGCCAAAACATTTAATTCTTATTTCGAATTCTAAGTGTATAAAATGCAGTCAAAACAATTTCCCCTATATTGTTGTATATAAAAATTAGACTATAGATAATCTAATCAACAAAATGTACGTTCTGAGTGTAGTTTCCATAATTTAAAAATATAAGAATTCATTAGATAAATATTTGTTTGTGCGACACGTCATGACTACGTTACCATGGTAGTATTTTAGAATTTATGAGTTTCTTTATGCTGACTGGTGTTTTCTGTAGTTTTAATATTGTAGACTATCGGTGTACACAAATGCATTTAGCAGATACGCAGTGATATCACAAAAGTTAAGCCCATCTGGTCAATCGTAATTCTCTGAGCTGTTAGCTCAGATTGATTCTGTAATGGTTTATGGCTTGAAACTTCAATATCAAAACATAGGTTATAAATGATTCAACTTATATTCAAAATGTTGGTAGAAAATGTTAATGGGTACGTGGACTTTATATCGAAAGAATCTGATTGATGAACACTTCCTATATACTGTATATGGTTGAAAATCACATCAGTTCTATTTATTTGTAGGTATATTTAAAGCACTAATAATCAAAAGAAAATATGAACCATATGAGGTTTTTAAAAGTTAAATTAACTTTTTAATGTGCTAATAATTATAAAATAATTATACTTTACACATTGAAAGTTCAAAGAAGCGAGATATTTCTGAGTCAACAGGTGATGAGGTGTTTATTCCCATCTTTAATACATCATTCGGTATAATGAAAAAAAGTTGAATATATTTCTTGAAAGTTTTCCTTCCAAATCGGTCACAGTTTGCTAAAGTGGGCTACATTAATTAGTACAAAATTGCAACACAAAAGTATGTATACATTCGCAGATCATTAATATGTAATTTAACACATTACTAGCTTCAGAGCCTCCCTAAAATGTTAATAATTCTACAAAATAAAATATATTCTTAGTCTTCTGATTAAATAGCAGGCTATTTTTCTTTGAAATTGAAAAACAGTGCTAATTACACATTCGAAATATTTTATTTTATAATTGAATTAAGCTGTTTTTGTGGTGATAGGTAATCAATTTAGTTTTTTAATATTCATCACAGATTAATGTTAGTTGTTTGATGTCTAGTGCACACTGCTATCCAGTGCTTCCTGCTTTTCAGTGATACCCATTTAACATCATTCTGTGACAGATAAAATCAAATTTTGTTTTATAGTTTTCAGACGTGCGAAAAGGATAAATATTGTATACGATTAGTAATATCGCTTCAGACTATGCAGATATCAAACGCCCATTAATTGCCTTTTCGAGATGTACACGTAGTTCTGGTAAATACTTAAATTTGACATTGCAAGATGGAAACACTAATCATTAATGTAAGTCTTGCAGAGAATCTTTCAGATAATCAATCGATCTTCTGTGAAGTATTGAGCTAGCAAATTATTGTTTCAGATCCGAATATTTTGTTCCCACAAGAAAGGACTCCTCATTGTAACTTTAAAATTTCAGTCTCAAAGCTATTTAATAGTCAACATATTGTTTGCAGAAATGATGTTTAATCTTTCAGTGTTGCAGGGGTTTTACTTTAAAATGTGTTGCTCCCAATAAGTGTCTCGTTTGCGTGGTGTTTCTGTTTGTAAGACAAGAATAACTATAAGTAGATACAATATGGGGCTTGCTTTTATCTAAGTAGTACTTTACCAAGGTGAATCACCTGTTGCATACTATATTGTATTTATTCTTTCTTTAATTGACTTCAGTTTACGACAAAAACATGCATTTGAAAATTGAGAGGCATCCAAAAGATTAATTGCCTTTGACCATAAAAGTTTGTGCTGGAAGCTAGATGTCTTTAAACTTGGTGATTTTATATCACATTTCTGCAGTATCTAGCAGACGACATCTTGTGTATAACGCAGATAATAACAATTAAACAGGCCTAGTTCAACATATTGTAGTTTTTTCATAATTATTTAAACTCCTTACATATACGTTAGATTAGTAAGGTTCTCCTCCTATTCAGTATTATGTAAAGAAATATACTTTTCTTAAATTTTTATTAGTGTGTTCTGAAGTGAATAATTCAAAAATTCTTTTCCTGTACTTAGTAGGGATAGTAAGTTCTAGTAATGCACAACACAGGCTGACTATAGCTAAAGAGACATAAGTTTCTTCAAGATTGTAGGGTTATCAAAATGACTAGCACCAACTAGAATGAAACCAAGGTTCAAATAGTTCCCGAAGACTACGTCCAGCCATCTGACATCCAGTTTCATTATTTCATTTTTTAGTGAGAAGTGGATTTTTAACGAAATATAACATGATTTCAGTAAACAAAATTGTACATATATCCGCCGGTTACGTCTGGATAGGGTAAACCACTGTTATTTTATTTGTTCGGGACAACGATTTATTGTAACGTCAGCAGCGTGAAAGAATAACGTTTCTTTATTTCTCTTGATACCCAACTGAATGTGGAATCCACTTGATCAGCCGGTCGAATTGTATACACTTTACGATACTCCAGAAACAAAGTTCTTAGTCGATATAAAATTTATATTTCAACCCAGAGAGTGTGTACACCATAACTGGTTTGCTATTGATTGACAAACACATATTATATGTAACCTTATTCCACTAGCGTATGTGTACTTTGATTTATGAGAGGTAAGCTAAATTAGAAAGACAATTAAGCTTTAAATGCAAAATACAAAACATGTGTAATGTGACTACGCATACAGACTTAAAGTACTAATCATTCTGATATTCATTTATGTGGTCAGTACAAAATATATCAACGAATGAAAAGATATTTATTTAATCTATTTATAAAGTTTCTACAACAGTCGCATAATCATTACAGAGATTACGTATGCCAATAATATTTAAATACGTTTTCGTTACGACAATTAGTGTTATACGTCGAATGGTAAATAAACTTTTCTTATAGAAGGTATATCTGAAAAACATACAACAACTAAAATTTATCACTTACTATGTGAAACATTTTGACTGGAGACATAGAAATGGTTAAAAACAATTTATACGAAAATGATCATTGTATGCACTTAAACCTGAGGCGTCTAAAAGGTTCCAGGAACAAAAGCAGTGAATAGCTCCATCCTCCAGTTTCTTATAATATTTAAATGATCCATTGACTTTATAAGGCTCTGTGCATCACAAAACATTAAAAAACCATGCCCCAGAATATACCTTGTCTGTACCAATTTTCAAAACTGGTGATCAGCTGACTAATGCTTCCTTTCAGGAAAAGGAATAACTATTTAAGCTGCTAAAATCTAACTAAAAATCACTAGAACTAATGGACTAAAAATTATCAGTTATCTTTTCAAATCCAGATTTCGATATTTTACATACTTATTTCGAAACCTACCACGGTAAAGAGATAGGAAATCTTGGCACAATAAATGATAAACATCAGATGCTGTTAAATATTAGGTGTTACAAAATAAATTTAAGAATCAATGCACTTTTACTCAAAAAAATCGTCAAATAAAAATACGCAAAAAACAACTCACATTATTTGAAACGTTGATATCTGTTACTTTATTAAGTGTCTCAAGTAATTTATCTAAATTTCCCACCCTAGCTGCACGTAAAAATGTCCGAATAACATCGGGCTGTTTTTGTTTTACGATGCTATATTGGTATTCTATTTTTTCATCGTCACATAGGAATTCATCATTAACAATAGGTTTATTCATTTGCTGATCAGGAATCTTTTTTTCATTTTCATGATAAACCAACAGCAGTGATTATTTTAATTTTATTTTCATTTGATTACCAGCATTAAGATAAAGAAGATAGAATGTAGGCATTCCAGGATTTCAAATTTAGTTCCGACAGAATCGTTATCGTTGTTTGGTTGAATTCAGAGGAGTTTCATAGATGATGGGCGTAACATTTTCATTGAAGACAACGAAGAAGTCGCAGTCGACAGAGAAGACGATTCCAAATAATGTTTGGAATAAAGGAATAGAGAATTAGTACTAAATCTAAGTTTAGGAAAATAAGCAGCTAGAGAATGAATATAACTCTTTATCTTGAGTTGCCCAGTTATTTATTTACCTTTACTGATGTTTTTGTAAGAGTTGTAAAGGGACGAAATCCTCATACTGTTGACACACCACCTTATTTCATCCATCAGTTAACAATTTTTCATATATAATAATATGTGGCTGCTCGATTATTTGTCCAGGATGATTGATATTGGCCTCTTGACGTATGCACTTAAACTAACGTATGACATCCCCAACATATTGTGTTTTAAATCAACCCAAATTGTATTTCCTGAGTATTCACATATGGTCTCGACTTTTAGTACCCCCATCTCGGCTTACCAAAAAGACACGTATACAAACACATGTGAACTATTACAAAGTGACTTTTGATACTGATAAGTCTGCTAACTAGACGCAAGATCCGATTTTTATCTGCTTCAGATAGCCGTAGGCTCAATCTACACTGCCACTTGAACAAGGAGAAAAGGCGGGAAATACGAGATGAACGCTTTAATCCAAGTGATATTTTTGTGTAGAAAACGGAGAGTATTTATAGAACTACAAATGACCTCGAGTTTCCGGGAAGTTCTAGAACCCTACTAAATATAGTAGCGGTATGAACAAATATTTAATAAGAATAGTGGCACATGATTCGGTATTTACCAGATGTTTCTGTGAAAGTTCTATTCACTGTTGATTTGAAGAAACGTTTCCTGGCGTTTTTGGATCTTCATAGACTTTTCTGAGGGATATTTCGGGACTCCCTATCAGATACCACCAGTGAAAAAAACAAATGCTCATCGCAGTCAAACAATTGCTACTACTTATTTTTCTATGAAGTGGAAGCATATACGTCCAGATCCCTTTATGAATTTGTATACTTATGAACACTGATACAAAAGCAAACATTATTAAATAAATAAAATGTTACATAGTTATCAATTAACAGTTTATCTTTTCCAAATCAGTTATTCGGCAATTATAACTAAAATCATTTTAGCATTTAATTATTTCCCTTATAGTACACTTTAATATACGCCAGCATTTAGCAGTATCAACATGGGTCTTTACAAGAACTATCCAGAATGAGACTCAAAGTGATAAATTTCCTGTGGACTCAATGTCAACAGTAATTTTGATTAAAATTCAGTTTTCAAGTAAATAAATCTAGAAGTTTAGAAACTTCAGTCTGATCTCAGTCAGTATTCCCCAGTAAAGGACTTGACTAAATGAAAATTGGATAAATTTTACTGCCGATGTGGCTTACACGTCGCAAAACGAAGCATCAGCTTATTTGCTGCTCAGTACGTTTTCATCAAATGATAATTTATTGTTGATTAATCTAATAAAAGGATCATTTATCTAATGCCAGTCAGTTACAACGTAGAACTTGGTTCATCCAGAGAAGTATCGTTTAAAGTGATTTAAGCTTAACAAAAATGACAATTCTTGTAACAATTGTGGAGTTCTGCATTGAATAAAATTCATTTTTATTGCATGTGTTAACAACTTAATGCCTTCTTAATTTAGACTCACTTTAAAGCCGTTTGAAAACTAAAAGAAGTAAATGTTTATAAACTGTTGTTGCATTTATTTTTCTGCTAAACGGATATTTCTGAGTCAGAAGTGACTAAAGAGTTCTATTTACCTTTATGTATTTAGCAAATTCGACGAACTTGAGATTAATCTTTATTAATGTAATTATTTCGGGTACTCTAACCAAAGTAGAGTGTTACTTTATCACTATGCAAGCAACACTTTATTAATTAAACTATTTTCGTGATGGAATTTTGAAGAAACATACATTAAAATATGATTTTCAGCTGACTGAAAACTCAGTAATATATATTTCATTGTTATCTTCGTAAATGACAACGCAGAATGCATTAATAAGGAGATTATTAATGAGAATAAAACTAGAAAAACTGATAAATAATAAGTAAAGGATGAATATTTTGAAAATTTTATTTAAATAAACACTTCTATGCAGTATACCTATTTTGGTTTGTTATTACCAAAATTAACGAAAATTGAATACTGTTGAAGGATCAAATAAAGATTTCGTCGATTCCAAGTTATTCTGGTTGGATGTCATTATAAATTTTGGTAAAACGAAATAATAGTTACGAAGCAACGTTGTGTTAAATGCTTGAAAGGTATAAGTGTTGGATTTTCATACACATACTTTCACCAGTTTACAAGCTCCCACTGAGAGCTTCAAAGTTTGCAAAAAAGCTACAAGCAGATGCTGATTATTATTTAGACGTTTCACGTTTCTAAACCTTTAAAACATTTGACTAGTAATTGCTTTGTTTACCTCACCTTTCAGTAATCATTTCCAGTTATCTTTATGAGCACATCAGTACTTGCTATAGAATCTGACTCACGAACATTCAAATGATATAGATCTTATTCTTATCAGAAATTACATATATATATATATATATATATATATATATATATATACGCGTTTAGCCTTGGGGAAAACTAATTGGAAAATATTTCGTTCAATCGTTGTTTTCATTTCATATTTGATTGAACAAAAACGTCACGGATTGATGTTGGCAGGGTAATATTGAAATCCATGGAGTAGCAGTCAGCTGCTTCGCTCAAATATGGGACTCCTCAGCAGTGGTCACTCTAGGGACTTTAGGTTGACAAACGTCTAACCCTCTATACCGCTCAGTCGGCATCCAACAGCAGGTTCCCCACTTCCATCAATCCTCAGTATATCATAAACTGATGGAAGTGGGAACTTTTATCATTAGAAACCGAGAAAGTGATGCAGAAGGTTAGGTAATCGCCAAACTGAAACCCCTGGGAAGGAATTCAGGATTCGTACTGCTAAGGAATTACAAACTAGGACAAAAACTATTGTCTAGTCCTCCCTGATTTTCAGTGGTACCTTGTCAACATCAATCCGTGACGTATCTAATCCACTAAAAATACCAGTTTCCACAAATTATTTTGGTTCAAACATTTAATTATTAGGTCTCTAAGTAACTTAAATTTACTGAAACCAGTGGAATCTGTCTATATCTTATCTAATCTGCATATTAAAACAAGAGGTGCAGGTAAACTTACTTTTTCGTTCACGTTTTAATGTAAACCCTGGCAAATTAAAAGAAAGCATCCTTCGTTGTTTTCAATAACTGTCTAGGAAATATCATGCTGCTTTACAATTTAATATCTAACCCAATGCAATACTTAATTTATTCAACTTCAGAATAATCTCTAATCTATGTTGAACTTATTTTTGAGGACTGCGATATTATAAATTACCGAAAAAGTAATTAAATATCATTCAGTTATGTTCGGAAAGCAATTAACTATTTATATTTTACTAAAAACCCATCGGCTCAAAACGGTTTGGAAATTTACATAGACGTTACTCGAGGAGTGTTAAATCAAAATTTTACTGTGAACTAACTGTCATGAAAGTGATAATGTTAATATTTTAGCATTTGTAAATCCTTCCAAAATTAGAACTGTGAATTCGCTTGAATAATATAAAGAATGTAAGATATTGGTGGTTTGAATTCATAAAAAGGTCTCTGAAATGAATCTAAATTGATTTAGGACAGTGACTAGTTGCCAAATCCTGCCTATACTTTTTTTAATGTCCCCTTCTGTTAAAAGTTAGTACTTTGAACTATGATACTCTGCAGATAGTGCTTTTGCACAATGAATTTTTAACATTCTGAACGTGAAAGTTCATATCATATGTGCTGAAGCGGGAAAAATTACAATCGATTCTATGGTTGACTCAACTGAATAACTTATTACGTTTCAGTATCATTATGTTTAATAATGAGATCGAAGATTATCCCTGACACGCAAGTAATATACATTTCAAAATAACTTTCTTTTTGAATCCTCTTCACTTTTGATAAATGGGGCAATTCAATGTGAGAATTTTGGGATAACTGAGCGCATATTTTAGAATAACTCATGATTCCTGCTTACTTATATATATATATATATATATATATATATATATATATATATATGATTAGATCACAAGTTCTCTAAATTGCGTCAACTGACATTTTGTCATTATTGTTTATTCGTACTGAGTCAAAATTAAAGTATGTGTGCACCTACCTTTTAAGAAACTACGATTATTAATCTAAAGATTAAGGAGAAGGTCTAGTTTTTCCTTAATTAAATGTACATGAGTTTATTTAACAGAATTTGATGTAAAACAGGATTATATCTTCATTTTCTTACACACATCCAAATTATGTTCGAATGTTGACAACAAGTAATCACTTAATTTCACCAAAAGAATTCAACTGATCTAAATACAATAAATTTTCAAACACTGTAATTTAACTTAGCATAGTAAACTTATAAGACATAGTACTTGAGATATGTAAATGGTTCATTACCTGTAGCTTATTTATATCCTCTTAATCATTTTAGATTGAGAAATATATCAATAGTATTATTAAACATTGATTGTTTATCATGATTTAGAGAGCGTTGAGTGAACCTGATTTGAATAACTCACTTTAGAGATTGAGAATTGTCAGATTAATGGACTTTCATATTATGTACTAAACAAGCAAAAGTGGAATTTTAAAGCTATATTTCAACGTAGAAATGCATACTAAAAATTAATACATAATCATTCAAAAAATACTTAGTATTATAGAATGACGTTGTTACGTATGAAAGAAAACATGAGCTATACTTTGTCGTAAATACTTAATTGTTTAGATGCTAAGTTTGAGATACGTAAGTGTAGTAATTGTTATCATTTAAAGAGAACAAAAACGTATTCGTCAATAAACAAGCATATTTCTAACAATTGTTTATACAAAAATGACAAGTAATCAAATGCTAATAGTATCGCCATACTCTACAACAAGCACTGCATAAACAATGAATACCATGTAAATGATGATAAAAGTTTTAATCATTATTTGTTGATCGTCGTCATAAATTTCACTCACATTGTGATTTTATTAATTAAAGGGAGGATCTAGAATTTGTCGTCTGTTTCTAACTTACCTAAAATGTTACTCCTCTAACTGTTAATTAGCTAATATCACACAATAATATCCAGTTTAAAATTACTGTTTATAAAAAGTCACTTGTTTGTTTGTAAAAGAACACTAATTATAAATTAACATAAATGATGTTAAGTGCAAGTAACTTACATCGATTGTCAAGCTAACACGTTTATGCAGTACTGTTAGGTGTTTTTCCAGTGTAATAGGTAAACCATTCATGTCTGTTTTCTTTTTCGGTTCTTCTGATGCTACAGAAACTTCTGATTCACTGGTTGAACTCCTTCCTGAATCATGTTGATCATTTGGATATTTCTTTAAATATTTTTCTCCAGTTACAATTTGTGACCTTTCATCTGTAGGTGTTTTGTCTCTTGAACAGTTATAGGCATCTCCTGCTAGTTTTTCTAAGTATAACTCTCGCTTACTCAACTGAGTGAGCTGCAAATGATAAGTTTCATCGCCAGTTGGTGTAAGGGATTCTTCTGATGGAGCTATACCAACTTTATTTTGTCTCTTATGCAAATTAACTTGTGAGGCATCTGATAAAGTGTGTAACTCTACGTCAGGTAACAATCGGACCGGTGAGTAAGTTGTAGTCAAATCCTCCTTTTGACGTTTCCTTGAGTGCAAAAATAATGAACCCAAAGATAATGTACGCAGAAATGTGAAAGGCATAAGTTTTGTCTTAGTCACATTTTCAGAAGATATTGTACAACCAGCTGTTATAGTAGCAGATTTCTTTTCGATTATCCATTTTGTTAATCTATTTGAAGAAAAAGGCGATGTTCTTTTTGATGTATTTTCTTCATTCCCCGACTGATTAAAAATATGTGGTAATGTTGAATAACCTCTTTCAATTGAAATACTTGTGGGTGGTGTTTTATCCTTACTTGACTTTTGTTTTATACAACGCAGCATGGTTATATTAGGCTTCCGAAGAAAATTTCAATAAATTCACATACGGAGAAATATAAAACATTTTTGGTTATAAATGAAGCTGGGAATCATTAATTCAGGCTAAACTATCAATACATTATTGTGATTTTACGTATTCTTCAGAAGTACATCATATATAGTATAAAGTAGTACAGGTGAACAAGTATATAACTAACCTGTTTTATTGCATAAAAGGACAGCATTTTATGACAGGAACGTTGAAGCATAACACTGTAGTGGCCAAGTAATAGAATAACAACCAAAATGAAAACAAAATCGTAATAAAACTAAGCTACAACATTGCGTAATATTTTTTTTCTCACTGTCATTTGTTAACTACATTAAATGTCACTAAGTGGGAGGTATAAGTTACGATTTTCACTTTAATGAAACGTTTGTGAGAAATAAAAATAATTGTTTGAACAGATTGAAACTAATCAAGTTACTGCACTGGTTTCGATTAATGAGCTCTATATTCAGTCTGATCAGTATGGTTGGTCTCAAAATATACGACTAAACGATTGCGTTGTAAAGTGAAATTGATGCCTCAGACGTTTAATTCAAATGTCCAGCAGAAATCGATTTTCATTTTCTGATTAATTTATTCGCCAACAAATCGGAAGTAAGTAATAATTTACTTTTAGGACCAGAAATTTAATTGGTTGAAATTTTCGGACTATGCGCTAAATGTTATGGCTCGTATATGTCTATCCACTTAATTTATTCAGGATTACGTCGAACCACAGAGAAAATGATGTGTGGTTGATACATGTCTTGATTCAAATTAACAATTACAATGTTTTCAACATACCCTTATCGGGAATCAGGATCTATCATATTACGAGAATGCTACCTTACTACTTTCACGTACTTCATATACTTAATATGAACCCAAAGGACATTTTGTTACGGAAGTGTGCACATTTTAAATTTCCAACATTAGGGCCAATTTTTCAGAAAGTAGGTTTACTATATAATCTTGAAATGTTGGATGATTGAAGAGACAAGTAACAAACTGTGTTGTTGACTTCACAAAGTAACGTTGTTGTGTAAGTCATAATAATAACATAGTTGACACATTCTTTGCCAATATTAACAGCAGCTATGGTTCGCATCATTAATGACGAAAGATATTTTCTAGACAATCAAATACTTTAGTCAGTTGCCCTTGGAATAGCTCAGTGGGAAGGTCTTACAATGAAAAATATTGTGTGGAGATTCCAATTACCTCAGAAGGAGGCAAGTCCCTCAAGACTTCAGCTAGGCCTAACAAGCAAGTGCCAACTGTCATGATACTTGGGTTTATGATTTTACGAAAGCAATCTCCAACCACCTAACACTGAAAATATGTAATTTAGCGAAATTCAATGAAATATATTACGAGATAAATGAATGTGTGCGTCATAATAAAAAAACTGATATGAAGTACATAGTATTATGATTATCGAATAAATTGAGAACTCGAATAAATATCTCACTCTATCTAAATGTTTATATTGTAGGTGTGATCAAATTATACAGATTAAGTTTATTATGCTTCTTTACATGGCGAATATCTACCACTTTTTGTAAAAAGCCATTCCATATATATATATATATATATATATATATATATATATATATATATATGCAGCTCATTACAGAAGTATCTGGCAGTGATATGTTAAGCCGAAAATTTAAAGCATTGGCTGTTGCATCAAGCGATTATGACATAATTCTTGATAATACCTTAATGGAAAAGCATCGGAGTGTATTATTGTTATGAAGTGAAAAATGGTTGATTGGTAGAAACGCCAATTGGGTGTGTTTAGTAGATAAATACTTGTCTGCCCGATGCCCACTCAGGCCAAAGCCGGAGATAGAATAACACAGGCCGATAGACCAACTAGACAGAATCATATTATATTTCACACATCCCTTTATATATGCATAAAACCAGAACGCACAGCAAACCAATTTTGAATTTAGCATTAATACAGAACAAGGGAGATAGTGGTAGTGAACAAGGACAACTTGTACACAACCAATTAACTGTGGTTCACAGTAAGAAACAATATACTAAGAGTAAATTTACTAAACGGAAGGATAGGGTAAGAGGAACGTAACAATCATAGAAATGAAATGTTTGCAGTACTCACAACCACAATAATTGCAATAGTCCTCCAAAATACAGTTCTGAGAGTTCGTTACTTTTCTTTAATAGCACAACATAACAATTATTTTAAGAGTTCCGTATAAGTAACATGAAACCTGAAGTTTAAATATTTTAATAAATTTAACTTGAAGCACATATATTAAATGATTTGGACTTTTTTATAATTAATTTTTACATAATGATTTACTTCAATTAATATTCTAACTGTAAGCAGTGATCAGATTTTTGCGATTCTGAAAATCGTGATTAGAAATGTGGTAACTAGAAATATTTTGTGTGCTACTCTATATAAAATGATTTTTATCATAAAGACTAGTATTATTAACCAAAAAGAAAAGGTATGATCATAAGTTCTAAAGTTTTGCTTAGTTTAAAACTGATTAATCACTGTTTCATGAGGCAGAAAATCTCCAGTTGAAGTACCTAAGGGGTTAGTGTGAATACATTGAATCCCATAACAGTTACAATGTACTTGTTGATGTTGGATGAATTATTCCAAATAGTAAAGGCCAACAAATGTTTACGCACACAATAAATATGCAGAGTGGACACAGGATGTTGGGCATCGTTGATCGTACCCTATCTATATACTTTCTCTAATGCTTTTTAAAATTTGTTCTTGCCTAGTAAGAGTGTCTTTTACATCGTACATATTGAAGAAGCGGAAAAGGTTGGCCACTACGTTTAGTGTAAGTCGTAATAACAATTTACTGAGTTAACTCACATGTCCCATTCCCCTAAACGACATAAATTTGCATTATATAACATAACCACACAATCTTAAATAATCTGAAAATATCATCGCAACTACATACAAAATCGTCGTCGAAACATTAATTTTTAACTTAACTTTACAAACACCTTATTGCTTATTGATAAACAATTCATTACATCGCATTTTAAATTGTGCTGACATTTTTAACTAACTTTATAAACTTCACAACGTAATGTATGTGGGATTTAATGGAATAGTCGTATTTTGCATATACTGTTGTTCATAATCTGTTTACAAATGTAAAATGAACAGACTACTCTATTCTGCTCAAGAAAATAAAAGTTCAGATACTGACTTTTATTGGTTTGTTACTGTTTGTGTCAGAGATACTGCGCCATATGCTCATAAATAGTTTTCTTATTAATCAATAATTCTATATAGTAGCAAGCAAATTTACGCATCATCTGACAGAGCTATAATGGACTTGCACTTACATTTGTATTCTCGTGCAAGTGTGTCTAAGTTTATGAAGCATATTGCTAGCTCCTTCAATCTGGTGATGTTCATAACAAACCCTTCTTGTTGAGAAATACCAACTTTTAAAATATGGTAAAACAAAAAATGAAAATCAAAAAGTGTATGAATTTATTATCAACAAATTTTATTCGTGTTTAAATTACTTCCCATGTTCAGTATCTTAATGACGAGCTAGTAGGAACAGGATGATTTATTGACAATTTCCTCTTTGTGTATCGCTAGAGGTTCTTGAAATCATATATGTATTTATATTTGATTTTTTCTAACCTTCCTCATATTAATATAAAGTTAGCCGAAATCAAATCGCGTCTGTGGCAGTTGTGTAAAATGTACCGATAAGATCAGTTTTATGTTTTAAGGCAAAGTTTGTCAGGAAATATAATGAGTTCCTAGTATTTTACTTAACATAAAATTCCTAAGATTATTCGTTTAAAAAAATTACGGTAAATCCAACCTTCGGAATAAAGACTACCTCAGCAAACCAAAACAAATTAAGCTGTCGAGCATAAAACGGTCCTTAATTCTGTCATTCAGCGCATTACTCTTCCTTATGTAAAAGAACAAGCATGATTTATTTCCCATATTCAGATTATAGAACCAATTCATGTTGGAACTGGAGATACAACATAAATATATTACTTTAATTTTTAGGGTTTAAGTGAAATGTATTGTTTATTATGTTTATCGAAGTTTCACCAAACAGAAAGTTTGTGGCTTTCTGAAGTGAAGTGATATACTTTGTTAAATCAAAATAATGGAAAAAATATTTCAGATTGATGAGATATTTTGAATTAGAAGGATTCCAGTATACAGTAGATCATTAATCTATGAACAATTTCCGCTATCTTACAAATTGTTCTGACTTATAGAAGTGCCACAAGACGGTTTATGAAAAATGGGACCCCAGTAAATAATATCAATGTCTACGGAAACCTTTCTGCTCTTGACGATTATAGTTTCTCTGACTTGAAATTTCTGCAAGATAAATGAAAGTCTGACAAAAAGGAAACAAATGTTTTTTCTCCTCTTAATCATTAAATTTCTTAGAATTTTGGGGTATATCTATGTGTATGTATATATACAGCCATTTTCGTCGGTTTAATTATCTACTTTTTTTAAGAATTTGGCTCGATTGCCAATTCTTTTCCTCTACGATTGGCTGGCTAACTAATCAACTACATATTGATTAGCATTTTTGGAATATTTGATTGGCCACAGTTGATTGAATAGCTTGAATGTACCCAATCCGACAAAATTTGACAAATTTGGGATATGGTATTATGCTTCTAATTAATAAGCGAAATTATAGATGAGTAATTTCACTTGAATTTGAAAAGACGTAAAACTTATTGAGTGTGTTCCACTATGCTCTACAAGTCGATATTCACTTATTACTAGCCATTTAAATACCAGTCAGTAAAATAAGTAGTAGCAAAAGTAGCTTCATATAATATTCGAAATTTGTTGAATTTTGAATGGTTGGATACAATTAAATATTGAATAGCTGACAAATTCATAAACATGAATCGATTTAATCTATATAAGAGACAAAAGCATAGAGTGCATTCCTGATAAGATTTGACTGATATATAGACTATTTAAATTACTTTTTGTTTAAATGAAAATCACTAATACTGTACATATTCTACTTTCAAAGTGATTTGGAAATATATATGCATATGAAGTTGTAGATTATTTTGAATTTAATAGTTCTCTGACAATGATATGCTAATTGGACGAGCAGTACGAGCAATTCTTCCTAGCTTTGGGCTCTTAAAGCTAAAAAAAGATAGAACCAGTTATTTTTTATGTAAATATTTTTATTTTCGCTATTTTTTTTATTAATTGTAAAGTAGGTAGTAACCAGTACTGCCGCTCATTTTCTTGACACTGACCTTGTTGTTTGTGATTGGTAGGAGTGGTTTTTTAATGTGTTAATTACTATAATTACGACAAAGCCGTTGTTGTAACTATATATGCAGAATTGAGACAAAATATAATTGAATCTCCGTAATTCTGTGTTCGTGTCCACTTGATTTTGGTTTTGGGCGAGTAATCAGTTGTCAAGTTGTTGGTCACGGTTGCAAGTATCTGTTCGCGTAGATAATTCAGCGAGTTAGAGTTGCAGTTAGTTCTTCCGTGTACAACGTAGGCGTTTCCTTTATATCAATAGCTTCACTCCCGGTGTAGTTAAAAGATCATTAGTTTATAGGAAATAATTTAGTGAGAAGCCGTAGCTAGTGGATTTCACTGTTTAGAGGAATGAGATTAATCATGAATAGGAATGGAACAAAACAATAATTACCAAATTATTGTTGCATCAATCATTGTCTGAGCAAGTTCCTAATTTTCATGATTACGTAATTATGCAATGTGTATCGAATTTCACAGTTTGAAACAGCACCAGTACTACTCTGTGGGTTGCCGCAACGAAGACAGACAAATTAATTTAAAATAACCGCATATCGCAATGAGCGATATGACTTTATGAAAACTGTCAATTTACTGGCTGTTACAATCAAAAGACAAGCTAGTACACTGAGATCACAGTTTGATAATTCTTAAACGAATTCACTAAAAACCAAAAAAGAGAATAACCATTTATTCCGCATTTTTAAACTCCACCCTGCCACTTTTCCTCTAATAAGAATAATATTGAAAATCAGTGATTTTGTGAAAAGACCGATCGGGTAAGCAATGTTTATTAGGCGAAAACAGAGTAGGTCATAAAATATTACATACATTACTTCCAAGCATCAATTTGCACATCCTCCGCGTTGTCTAGACTGTATCGTTTATCAGCCTGCTTCTCTTGGTTGTCCTCAATTGTCCTCTGTATTTTAATCATGCTTCACTTCTTGCCCACTCGAAACTCGTCTCGTCTGCTGTTTACTGATTCTTCCCAATTTCCTTTGACGCTCTGCTACTTACTACTTATTGATGACTTATATGTAGTATCCACCACAATTTCAGGAAGGCATATAAAATGCTCATTTTTAAAAAAAATTACCTTTTTTTTCAACGGTGGACAATATTACTCATGAAAGGAGCTTAGTGGAATTCAGTTTCTATGTAGTTACGTCCCCTGAGAATTTATTCTCAAGTATGCTAATTTTTGGCTGCTTTTTCGTTACTGCTAGCTTTTAAGAAGGTAGTATTACAATTCCAGAGGGTGAGGCACTCCCACTTCACGATTTATGGTCTTTCAATTAAGTGGAGACCACAGTCCCTACATGTCCATCTGTTGGAGAAGTAGTTGCGATACGATACGTGTAAGTATAAATGAAACTCATAGGTTTGCTTATATTTTATTTAATTTTATGAAATTTGAATGTACAGCGAACATATTGGCTGAAATACAGAACTGTTTCTAGTGGTAGTATTCGATACAACAATGAATTCAACTCCTTATCTTAAAACAGTTGGATGTAAAAACTCACTACCCACAAGTACGATCTTGTAAAGCTTTTACTGATTTCTGTTACAGCAGCATTTGATGTAGATTTTGAACATGCTATGTGTACAAGATATAGTCACATTTCTGAAACCTATATATATCTGTATTACTATCAACCAGTTACGTGACTTTATTTAGACATGCCCTCTTATTGTTCGCCATTTTAGTTTACGCATACGTTTCTTCGTGAAAGTGAGGAAGAATTAATCGAATCGCTAAGACGAAATCAGCCAGTTGTGAAGTCAATTTTTTGTAAAAGAAATCGTGTTCAAACACTTTATATTTTGATAATGAGCTAGTAATGAAACGATCAATTTCCTGTTCCTGCAAACACACTGCATCAGAATAGAATCGAAAAATTTTATGTAAGAACCAAGCTAATCTACTAGTGAAAATGTTTTGAGAAGCTTGTTTAGTTATTTTGATAATACTGAAATAAATATAAGTGGAAATAATGACTACGGGATAACAATTACACATTAATATAAATTATGTGGGCTACTTCTACTTGGGTTTGAATATCAAGTAAATTGTTTGTGTATAGAGAAAGAAAACCTTAGTGAAGGAAAATAATATATATTTGAGATGATTATTTAATATGTACGTTAGGGAACTGAATTATTTAATAGAAAGATTGTGGCCATAAAATTTGTTATGTTGTGCTATTAAAGAAAAGTAACGAACTCTCAGAACTGTATTTTGGAGGACTATTGCAATTATTGTGGTTGTGAGTACTGCAAACATTTCATTTCTATGATTGTTACGTTCCTCTTACCCTATCCTTCCGTTTAGTAAATTTACTCTTAGTATATTGTTTCTTACTGTGAACCACAGTTAATTGGTTGTGTACAAGTTGTCCTTGTTCACTACCACTATCTCCCTTGTTCTGTATTAATGCTAAATTCAAAATTGGTTTGCTGTGCGTTCTGGTTTTATGCATATATAAAGGGATGTGTGAAATATAATATGATTCTGTCTAGTTGGTCTATCGGCCTGTGTTATTCTATCTCCAGCTTAGCATTAAGTAAGCACAGTTTAGACACGCATTTATTAAGCAGGCACACCCTGATTAGCGTCTGATAAATCAACCATAATTTTTGCTTTATAAGAAAATTCTAACATATTCATTTCGATCATCCACATGATAATCGTTTACTTGTGTTGATTGAGTGATTACTGGCACACTGAATTTTCAAAGTATTGACTGAAGTACAACCAGTGAACCATTCTCACTTTACTGCTTTTCCTGAACAAATGTTTAGCACAGTGCCTAACAGTAATAATTGCTTTATTGAATACTAAAAATTTTTTTACAGTAAGAAATTTTTAACCCGCCCCCCCCCTTAGTGATTTATTATGTATGATAATTACTGGAACTTTGAATAGCTATTAAATGACTAGCTAAAGAAACAATAACATACGACAATCAAATAACTGAGCAATTTATCAGAAGTATCTCTGAAAGTTAACAAGGGTACTTGCACTTTCAGCAGTTTTAAGTTTCTTAAACCAAATATTGATGATCTAGTCTCACTAACGGAAGTCTCACATGACAAGGATTTAGAATACCTTGTGTGTGTAATGGAACAAGCATGATTTATTTCCCATATTCAGATTTTAGAACCAATTCATGTTAGAACTGGAGATACAACATAAATATATTACTTTAATTTTTAGGGTTTAAGTGAAATGTATTATTTATTATGCTTATCGAAGTTTCACCAAACAGAAAGTTTGTGGCTTTCTGAAGTGAAATGATATACTTTGTTAAATCAAAATAATGGAAAAAATATTTCAGATTGATAGTGAAAGGTAAAAAGATTTACTATGTACAAATATTTTATGCAACGACACCATAGCGTAGGGACTGACGTCTAGAAGCTGCACATTATTGCAAGCCATCGAAGACACGTTTATCATTGTCTAACGCATTGGGTTTTATCCTTTGGCTAGTACGTCTTAGGGTCCTCATGAACCCATTAGGTGGGGGCAGTGAGCTGTAGTGGTAAATAATCTCCAAAATAAATAGTTGCATAGGCTCTCGACATTGATGCTGATCATGTTTGTTTTAGTGGACAAAACTAGTTGAAGGCGCGCAGTCACGCATCACCACCAGATCACAACTCAAACCACCGTGGGAAGCATATTTTTCTAGTTTTTTAGCCTAGACGTTGCTATCTGATTAAAGCTCTGTTTACGATCAAATATAATTTCGCTTCCATCCTTCAGTGCCTTCTGATTTCTTCTCATTCGTAAGAGTGGGTCCAATTGCTAGGAGTTGCTCTGGTTGTACGACAAGCGTAATTTGGTCATATACCCGGGTACACTTCAGCAGTACCGGTTACCACCTAATTTACAATTAATAAAAAATTAACAAAACTAAGAATATTTACATAAAAAATAACTAGTTCTTTCTCTTTTTAGCACTGTGATACTGTTTGAGATGCCTGATATCCTCCACTAACTGTTTATTCTTCTGGCTGAACAAAGTTTTAAACGGTGTTATCATCGTCAGGCGTATGCGTACGTAACTTAGTAAAACTTCACTACTGAGCTAGACTTGCTAATTTCATGAAGTAACTTATTACTTTTTATCTCTAATGAGTTCAAGATTACTTCCTGCATGCTACTTGTATAGCGTTCAGTGAAATGCAAGGAAATACCCACCTTCACTAGGTCATAGTCAGAATCCCAACACATCCTCTCGAATGAGCGACAGTCCTCTACGGAGGTTTACTAACGATAGAAAATGCAGATCTAGCCTATTTCTGTCCATCGTTGTGATATTAGAGACCGCCAGGTTAAACAATGTCTCTTCTTATGCTTAAAGTTTGTGCTAGCTAAAAATAAGCGATAGTCTGAGAATAATTGCATCAAACGGTCCCCATTATTCATTCTTTGGCCTGAGACGCCAAGTAAGTCACCTGTCTTTTAGATTGATTTAGCCTACCAACTTGGATATTAAAATCCCCTGTGTGGTTACTATGTTTAAGTGCTTAGTTTTCTAAAGGAGGCTAAAGAACTTTACGTAGGTAGACCAAACGAAACTGAAATACATTTATGTGGATCCTATGGTGTCACGGCTCAACGAACAGACAGTGGCTAACTGCTGTTACAATTATGTTCGGATAACCGTCTACTTCTCGCAATCACCAACTTTAAAGAAAGACACTAGTTAACTTGATGACCTCCATAGTCGACTCAACGCTGGACTCAAATAGATAAAGTTGCCATCAGCAATCGCTAGAGAGGCTCGATAGAAGACTGCAGCTTATTCTGGAGTACATGTTTAGACTCAGATCATGCCTTAGTACTAGCGTGTATTCGTCTGCTTCACTGGATGTAAAAGATCCACGGCTAGGATCCCCCACAGAGGACGATGGCCCAGTTTTAGCGGCGAGATAAACCGAGATCTTGGCTAGAATCTGGGGATTGGAAGTAATCCCATTTGACTGGTCTCGATCACTAATCATTTCAGTCTATAAGAAAGGACAGAAGTCCTCTTGCAACAATTACCAACGAATCAGCTTAACGAATATAGTGTCTAAAATACTAGCTTCAATAATACTTCAATGCCTAACTAAAGCTTGCAAAGAGCAAACTGGAGAAAACCAAGGTGGTTTCAGACCTGGACGTGCTTGTACAGACCAAATGTTCACACTTCGGTAGGTTCTGGATAATAGGCACACTTTCAGACCCGGTATTTCTTGACCTTAAGGCGGCGATTAATTCTATCGATCGTGAGATTAAGTGGCAATGTCTATCATTGAATGGTGTACCAGAGAAGTACATTAACCTTATACAGGCTCTCAACTCGAACATTACTAGTTGAATCAAAGTTTATGGCGAACTGTCCTCAGAATTGATTATTTCAAGTGGTGTTCGCCAAGGTTGTTCACTTTCCCACTTTTATTTAATTTTATCATCGACATGCTTTTAGAATTAACATTTTCGTCTTCCGTCTTCTCAGCTGTTGACCTTCTTCCAGGAGATAAACCTGTTGACTTGGAATATCCAGATGATATAGTTCTATTGGGTGAAGGTGCTGAGAAAAATGCAGGATTTTCGACTACCTTAAATATCTATGTAAGCATGTTTGGGATGAGATTATCCCCATCCGAATGCAAAATGTTGCTTTAGGATTGGCTTGATTCAGCACCGAAATTAGTGATAGGGAGCGAAGTAGTTGAATGTGTTGACCACTTCACTTATCTTGCGAGTTTCATCAGTCCTGATGGTCTGGTGTCTAGTGAAATCTCGGATAGAGGATATCTTTAAAGCAACGACTACGTTTTCTGGGACCACCGAGTAAGCAATACATAGGTCAAGAATAGAGTACTAGATAAATATGGTAAATAGATTGATGAAGTAATAAATAATCATTAGCAGAGGTGGATAAGACATGAGTTACGTATGCCCGACAACCGCCTAACTAGACGAGCAATTCTGTCTAATGTAGAAGTAAGCTGGAAGAAAGCTAAGGGTGGCCAAACCAAAACATGGCACCAGTCTATGATATCGCTAACAATTGAGTTGGACCATGTTAATAGGTGCAGATAATCTGGTTGGGGTCCGCGTGATGATCATAACCAATGGTTGGAGACGTTAGGTGACATGGCTCAAAATCGTTCTCGATGGCGTAGGTGCATGCATTCCTTGTCCTGTTGCAAAGTCTGAGATAGTGATTTCATAATAATCCTTTCTATTAATACTAACTCTATTACGACCTCAACAACTCTGGGATTCGATCCGACAATTTCATTTTTATCTGCCAAATAAGGCATGGTAACTTGAATAAAGGTAAGTACGTACCAAGTTCTACGTTGTAACTGATTGACTTAGTGTCACTTAAAATCACACGGAATGGGATCTTCAATTTCAATGGATACTAATCCTAGTAGGCTTTGTGCACGCTTAAATTCAGAATCATTTTTGTTTGTTGCAAAGTGGATAGCAAGTGAAGAGTAGCAACTTTATGACCAGAGGCAAGATTAAAGTTCACTTGGTACCATAGTACAGTTTCACCTGAAACTAGTGTTAGACGAAGAAAATAAACAGATTTCTCTGACACAAACCGCTTCTAGCAGTCGGTCAGTCATAAGCATCGCACGGCTTGGAGCATATATGCATTAACTCAAGCTGCAGCACCAGTATACACCAAAAAGTTCAAGCCTAAACTTATGTCTCTATCGTAAAATAAGCGACTGTTTAGGCGCCCCTCCTCAGTTGTCACGACCTAGGGAAGAGCTATTTGTTTCCTATATTCTTTGCGGTCTGTTTGGGCCAGGGGCATGGTTGGCTGCACTTGGTCGAAAAAACATCGAACTTTCAGTGATACAAACTGATTCGCGCAAGTTTCGAGTACGATTATTAAACTTTAAAGAATCCGTCAAGTTATATTTACTCAAATCCTATAATGTGATTGGTTACAAAGTTTCCCTGACATAATTGGTCGAACAGTCTTATGATGTTTGGTGGATATATGGTAGCTAGTGGCTAGTTACTTACAGACATTGCCCTTTTCTTTTTACCTTGTAAAAAGCAACTTGCATTTTGATATCACGAAGCGGTCTGAGTGAGACAACGACTTAAAACCAAGAAGTACTGGTCAACATAATAACCAATCACAAAATATATGTTGTTAGTCCACAAGCAGATGATGTTTATTGAGGACATTTTTAATCCACAAAATAAAGATATTTAATTTACATGAAGCGATAGTATAATGAAATAAGAATAAAATGTGATTCGGTGTAGGTTCAATGAAAAGTTTTCATAAAACTACATACCTCCTGTTCAATACGATGGCAAATACAACGTAGGATCGTAGTCAATGAAAACCATACTGCATCCCTCCATACCAAGTAAATAGTAACAACTTTATGACCAGAGGCAAGATTAAAGTTCACTTGGTACCATAGTACAGTTTCACCTGAAACTAGTGTTAGACGAAGAAAATAAACAGATTTCTCTGACACAAACCGCTTCTAGCAGTCGGTCAGTCATAAACATCGCACGGCTTGGAGCATATATGCATTAACTCAAGCTGCTACATAGTATTAGCGCGCCCACATTCAACAAACAAGATTATAACCACAGTAGAGTTCAACAAGAAGGAATAAAACAAAGGTATGCATGGAAGATTATTCAAACAGAAGATCTAGACGACAGAAGATGAATATACTTGCTTCACTGCAACCGATTCTGAGCTGTCACTACCCAGTGTCTCAAAACATTGTCATTAACACGCAAACCCTCAGTTAGATAGTCTACACATACCAACGTGGTGTTATTAACAATCAATGACTTGATGAACTGATAATACGATTTAGCCTAGCCGATACTAGTCTTCTCTCATCCTACTCCAATATCGGTCAGCATCGCGCGTTGAGGTAGACAATGGTTAGGCAAAGTAGTGATAAATGTCCCAACCACCTCGGTCGATTAAGATTTACAGTCCCATTGGCTAATTTACTATCTTTCCCTGATACCTAGTGTCCAACCTCATTACTACTTACTCGGTGACCCCAGTTAACGCGAGCGATGTTTCGAAGACATAGATAATCAAGTAAAAATAACCCACGAGTATTACCTACTCTTAACGGCCACGTTTCACATCCATACAGTAAGACAGAAGACTGCCACGCAGTATACTTGTCCTTTCGTTGAGATGTCATAAGTGACGAAATTAAACCAAAGACAAACGAGCCTTCTGAATCCGTACAGAAATTTTGTTTAGCTAGACATCCAAGATGAGTGAAGCGATCAACACGCTCAACTACTTCACTCTCTACCTTTAGTTCAGGTGTTGATGAAGACCAGTCCCGAAGCAACAGTTTGGATCTAGAAGGCGAGAAACGCATCCCAAACATACTTGCATTATTGCTCAATGTTGTCAATAGACTCTGAACCTTATAAGTGTTTCCACCAAACACAACTATGTCATATGTGTATTGTAGGTCAATCAGTATGAGATCAATTCCGGAAAACTAAGACGATGACAGTTATTTACAGCAGCAAAGTTATTATGAAACTAAACAAAAATTCGAATAAAGGGGAGCATTGACGGATACCATTTGGGGTTACAAGTCTGGACAACTAATAGTGTTCGGACAAAGAACCTTCCCAAGGTTTATGTACTTCCATAGTACACCTTTCAATGATAGACACTGCCATACAAACTCTAGGTCTACAAAGTACGACGCTCCTCTCAAGGCAAGAAAAGCCACCATTGTCGGATGCCGAAAAGTACGTCTGTGTTCTAAAACCTGACGAATGGTGAATATTTGGTCGATACAAAAGCGACCAGATCGGAAACCAGTATTTCCAGTCCACAATGAGCTTTAAAGGGTACAGCTTAAAAGGTATGTTGAGAGGAAGTTGATTCATTCTTATAATATGATATGATCTACCATTATAAATATACAAGGCACTAACACTGACCGCTTTTATCAATGTAACTGGGTAACCCTGTGGAAATGTACATATGATGATATGAACCTTGTCTTCTGATATGGCTTTTATGTTCGACATAGACTGGAATAAAGTGAAGTTCATACTTATTACATAATCAAACCACCTAGACACTTAGTTTACTAAATGGTCGTTTAGATAATTACTCTACTGTGCGATTTATGATTTATAATTAGTCATGAAAACATAATTCCTTGTTGATAAAACAATACAACTGAGTGGAGTTTGTTGAGAACATTAAACTAACATCACTAAGTGCACTAAGTACAACGAGAGATTTCTCATAAGGATCGTAGGCTGCTAATTTATTCGTAATGAGCGTAAGAATACTGGAAGTTACCGTAGTAAAAACTTACAAGATTCATTCGTCTTACTGTGAGTTAGTCTAGACAATGGATGTAAAACATATTGAACCATTAGAAAATCCTTTACAGTTGAGCGTCCAACGGATGAACATTTCTTAATGTTTAGAGGCGATGAAAATTCTTTAACTTTTCGAGATGATGAAATCCTGATTTCTGATGTGTCTGTCTTTTCTTTTGGATCATTCATAACGTCGTTAATCCCATTGTCTTTTCGTTTTTTTTTTTGATGGAAACAGCGTGCATCAGATGACTGCCCAAAAGTTGTTCTAGTGCACTTGAGACTACATCCGTCAATAATAGGTAGTTGTTTGCTAGCATTATCAACTAGTGCATACTTATTTCCAGATTTTTTATTTGAACGATGTAACTGTTTATTGACAAGTAAGCAATCAGATAAAGTAGAATTTTGCTTGAGTTCACAAGATTTTTCATGAACACGTGTAAATGAGTCTCGGTGTTTGTAGTTTTCCAGATTCTTTCTATTGACACTAACTACAGGCAGTGAATGTGATACTAACTGTCTATCATCAACTGCTGGTTCTGTAAAGTTATGAGAAAATTCTTATTCGGAAAATTCTTCGTAAATTGAACATGCACACACAAAGAATATGTGCAATTTAGAATGTGATGCATTTAATTGATTAGTTGAGTTACTAGGATGCTTGAACGAGGACCTTTAACCAGTCATGTACACTAAAACAAACATGGTCGGCATTAATTAAGAGAGCTTACACAATTAATTATTTAAGGAACGTTTTATTGCCACATTTGTGTTGCCCACTTATAATAATAATATGCATACGTATATTGTTAGGAATTACATATCAGAGTTGTTTATGCCAGATAAACTGGTTAAGAATATTCACACAAATGCCCTAGTTGAATCCTATTCTCATGTCTTGGTAACTGCATCAGATAAACGGCCTAATTATTTAGTCTTCTCCATTCTTGTGAAAAGTTGTCTATCAAACTCACTATATGCATGCTACTTTAATGTAAGTGTTATGTCATTGGATGGTAAATCTCTTAGACTTTATTCGCTCCAAAAAATAATCTATGCAGATAGTGCTTTCCAAGATTTGTCATGGTCTGTTGATAATTTAATCACTAGGTGTTATACTGATCATAGTGATAAGGGGAAAGTTTTTTTTAGCTTATCCGAAGTAAGGAACCCGTTGTATCAATTTATTTTGCATAATTCTGACTGCATGCATTTGAAACACACTTGTACTATTTACTGTAACCTTAATTTAAATAAAATTATACAACTGTACGGTTCACAAGAATATTTCATTGCTGGCAATTTCTAATCAGCTTTGATATATCGTGAATACGACTCATATGAGTATCATTAAATGTGTTGTTATAAATGAATTTCAGAATAACTAAAAGCATTTGCAGAAATTAGGTAATAGTGCTTCATTTGAACATTTGATTGACAATCAATGATGAAACTTTGTCTTGAATTTTCCTCTGTATAATCTCACCTGACTGAATTACGTCAACTTTCCTAGATAGATTTGTATGCTAGTTTATTACTTAATGAGATATTACAAGTATTTTGCATTCACAGGAAAAATTTGATTAGTAAAGTAATGGAGAGAAACAAATACGATTGTACATAAATCTTGTAGAGATATTTCATTCAAATTTACTGTATTAAAGTTGACATTATTTTATGATTTCTTAGCCTAAAGTGACTGAGTAATTCAACTATCGGTACTGAATACATAGTTGAAAGTTGAACACGCATATAATTGTGTCAGCTTTGGCGTATATTAAATAACGGATTGATGTACAGCCAAGTTGGGTTGATATTCTGAATTTCAGTTTGATTTTGGAAAGGTTGAGTTTGTAGATAAATCGACAGATGCAGAATAACTATCTAATTAAGAGACACCATTTAGGACGGCGCTATGAAGGTTCGGAGACATGTCAGACAAAGGATGAGGGGTATTTGATTTTTTATGTGACCAAATACTCAAACCTAATTGAAACATAGCATTAACGTCTAAAAGAAATCCTTTTAATCTGATATTACAACGTATTTATGTTGATTTGATCCGAAGTATAGAAAGGTATCTCACATGCATCATAGCATCGCTTTTACATTTTCATATAGTAACTATTGGTTCTCTTAACAAGGACTGGATTTGTGCTAGCTGACTGAAAGACTTCACACTTCATACAAGCTTTTTGATACCAAGTATGTATAATATGTTAACATTGTTTAAATGTCATTTATGTGGTTTCATACATACAGTAAAATAGATAAAGATCACTATTTATTACGAAGGTCATCTACCAGATGATTCCTATGTGAATGCAACTACCACAAGGTTTAAAGAAGTTAATCGCAAATTTTACATTAACCATTATCTTGTTACTTACATATGTTGATCATATTGTTTATGCAGACTTTCTTGTGCACACATCTTGCTTAACTACCTGCATCCTGGTATGTTACTCTGTTAAATTTCTATTTTCTAGACAATAATGTACAACAGTGAGCACTGGACTAGAAGTCATAGTATCCATAATGAATTACCACGTGTTAGACAAGTACTAGAAGCAGGTGTCACTTTCCGTAATAAGCATCAACGTCTTTGTACGCGTATAGTATAACCACACAGAATAAATTAAACGCGAACGATGCAGCCAATTGGTGGAGCCTGCCTAATAGTCAACAACCAGCTTCATGAAGCTGTCAACATCTCTGTACGCTTAAGACATGCCTAAACACAACGCTGTCGCAGATAAAATATTTATCTACTTTTGTAGTTGAAGACCACTAGTTCATTTATTTCACGGCGCATATTGTCCTTTTTCTAATTTTCGATGCCTTTTAAATAAAATATATTTCACATAACGTTGGTTTTCAACTTTTCTATTAATAGCATATGAATATATTTGCCAATAATCTCAGCGAATGAAATTGAATAAGATTCCAACGATTTTCTCGGCAGGCTGGTTCGAACTTCTTCAGAGAAATAACCAAAATTGAAAATTCTCGGGTATAAATGTAAATAAGAGGTCAAATTTCATCACGAACATTCAATCGTATACAGAGTATGAACCTATTTTTGCATGAGTCATTCTAAGTGAACTAATGTTGAATTGTTGTAGATGAAAAAGGGTGTGCATTGGGTGTGTAGTTTCATTTGCAAAGGGTATCAATTTCAACATGAGCAGACCACGGTTATCTGTTTTTGATGTTGTTTCAACAATTGATTCTACTCAAAACAGACTGCAAGAGGATCAGGCTAATACAGTTAGAAACAAAACATCTTCTAAATTATTACACCAGAAACCGAACAATTCTAATCTTTCCAAGGGTGAAATCTATGCTTTGAAACAGCTACATAAGGATAAAAGAATTATTATCACCAAGGGAGATAAAGGGAACACTACAGTAGTAACGAACACCTCTGACTACACCAATAAGGCGAATGAACACTCAAATGATGGTCCATATGAAATAAATCAAGATAACAAAATGTCATGTCACTCTTAACAACTTGAAAACTGAGACAAGTAAAGTATTACGATTTATTAAGTCGGAACGGAGACAATCACTGGTTCTCTCTTGTCCCTAAAAGTTGCAACTCTTGCAGATTCTACGGACTACCGAAGATCCACTAGGTAACTGTTCCCCTAAGACTAGTAGTAAACTTTACGAACTCGCCGACACACAATCTAGCAAAATATATGGCTGGAATACTTAGGCCATGTGACAAATGAGGCAAAATATGGAATTAAAAATGTATTTGATTTTAAAAACATGATTACAAGCATTTGTTTAGAAGATGATGTGATGGCAAGTTTTTATGTTTGCTCTTTATTCACTAGTTTTCCCATTAATATTTCATTAGACATCATAAGTGAATATTTACTTGTAGACAATGACTTAAGTCTACGATGTCCTTAGGATCCTTCTGAATTTAATAAATGCTTGAATTTATGTTTACATCCTACATTGTTTAAGTTTTAAGATCTCTATAAACAAACAGGTGTAGCGATATGATCTCTAGTGTTACAATAATTGCTAACTTGTTTATACACTTAATGGGAACAAGTGCACTCTAAAATGTATCTATCCACCCAAACTCTAGCTAAGGTACGTAGATTACACTTTCATTATTACGAAACGAGATGCATTAGATGAACTTTTTGAAAAGGTCAACAGTGTTTCCAACAACATCAGATTCACCAAGAAAACCAAGACTATTGGTCATAAATTATCTTAAGATTAAAATTTTTCGGAAGCCAACGTTTTCTGGGAAATACATTGACTATAAATCTGCTCATGCTAAATCAACGAAAGTGACAGTTGTTAGAAGCCTGATAAACATAACTTATCAACTAGTCAAAGATACGGAAGACCAAAAAGCTGAATTAAGCTTAGTGATGTCTACACTAATGATGAACAACTACCCTGAGAAATTTAGTAAAATGATACTTAAGGAAAAACATAATGAGAAAGGCAAACCGAAGGTCCAACCGCAAGAGTAGATTGACACCGTGGTTGTGCCATTTAGAAATGGAACATCTGGAGAGATTAGAATTTCAAATAAACACGGTATATATGCTTTCTACCGAATAAACAATACACTGGGCTCTAACACTTGTAAATATCAAGGATAGAGTACCAAAAGAAGAACAAACAAACTGTGTCTATGAGATCAAGTGCAAGGAATATAATGTTATATACGTAGGTGAAAAATCACGACAGTCGAATGTAAGGATGAAGGAACAAATGTCTTTCTTAAAGCATATTCCTGAATCTTCTGAAGATCTAAGAAAAATTGAAAATAAGTCGGCAATGTAATGATTTCTAATAGAAACAGAGCATGGTATTTATTAAAATCCTTCAAAAAGGTTTTAATCCTTACAAAGAAAGGTTAACAACTGAAGCCCTACACATAATGGCAAATCCTAAAAATATAAATCGACGAGATGGAATACTGTTGCTACGCAATGGCAACTTATCAATAAAAAGTGAATTCAAACATTATCTACTACTCCAACTTCCATCAAATTCCAACGTTACATTTTTCAGTTTAGAATCATTTAGTCTTATTAACAGGTCAATGTGTTGTCATTTCTAAATACACATCCATTCTTTGACTAATAAATATCATATCAATTTGCTTTCAATCAAATTTATATGATTGGATAAACCAATCTTCAGATTGTCTAACGCGCTCCGTGAACAAAACTCAGAACGATATGCATGCTCAAGTGATTGCAAATGAAACTACACACCCAATGCACACCCTTTTTCATCTACAACAATTCAACATTAGTTCACTTAGAATGACTCATGCAAAAATAGGTTCATACTCTGTATACGATTGAATGTTCGTGATGAAATTTGACCTCTTATTTACATTTATACTCTCCGGAGAAGCTTGGCCCAGCTTGCCGATAAAGTCGTTGGAGTTTTCTTTTATTTCATTCGCTGAGATTATATACAAATATATTCTATTCTTACACTTGGCGCCCAAGTTATGTGAATCGTTTCGTTTTTTCTTTAAACATAAATTCCTATAAAATATTTTTCTATTAATGAATTGCTTTCAAATGATACTGTTTTGTAGGGAAAAACATCTTCAAAATTCCTGAGAATGAATATCTACTGTTTTAAGTTATATTTCGTGCAGTAGTGATATAAATAGATTTCATATCGCATTTATAGTGGTGATCTTTTGTTTCATTCATAACTAGTAGTGTAAGCAGTTTTTCATAACTGTCTGCATAAATCGCAGAATCTATGTTCGTATTCATCTCCATGGTTCATTTCATTTTCGTTATTACTTGAGTTAGAGTGAACTAATAAACATATTAAGATGAACTTGTATCTTACCCTTGATTTGTTATGGACTGAAGCTGGCCAGTTTCTGTTGCTAAATGTGCATCCTCAGCGGTTTGCCTCGATTTAGCGATTATTCACAAGTATTATTTAAGTTGGTGGCGTTTGGCACGAAACGGACTAAGTCCAAATCCCAGTGTAAACATCAACATTTGGATGCAGATACATCCAGCTGACGAGTCCCGAATGGGACGAAGCGCACGTCCTGGATTCCACATGCCAGTCACAATTCAACCTAAATAATAAACTTAATTAGTGCGTAGACTGAGGTAATTTTTCCTTATTTAGCATATTAGAAGAAAGTAACTGTTTGTCTGACTATTTCCTAATCAAGATTTTTATACGTGTAATGTCTTTTGTTTTCTGTCTCTGATCAACAGTTAGGGAATTAAAAGTCCAGCAATCCCTCTGGTAAGACATAATTTATTACTGAGTTTGACATTTTCAGTGCTCAAAATCTACGAAAATATCAAGCAATTTCCTTGTGTTTGTTAAATTTACCGACAGGAAAATATATGACTTACTATTGTAACCTGCCACTACATTGTAGTTACTTCCAGATACCAAGTAGTACTAACCTCTTTATCTTCAGAATTTTTTATCAGTTATATCTCCTACTAAAGCGCAAAGCATATAATTACAATTGACGAAATTTAACAATCTATTTGGAACTGAAGCACAGGGCCAATGCAACATATTAGACAAGATTCGAAATTCACCTTAAGGAACAGTGCACCTTATTTATGTTTCCTTGTAAAAAGTAGTTGTGGAAATCCTTTGGTAAACATCTTTGCTAAGTCCAGTTACAATATTTTAAAAAGTACAGCTTGTGATAACTCTGCCTGCAGCTCCTCTAGGGTTACTGCCGGTCCCAAGCCCGGAGAAAGGTTGGGCATGAGGTTAGCGACCCCATTCCGTAAAACAACAACCTTGCTAAAACACGCTAACCAGTAAAAAACTTTATAATCATTTTAACTCTGCCCTGGGAGTCGGAAGATCTGTTATGACGCCTCATAGTGAATGATGAGTTTCTTTGAAAGCCGCGAGGCCGATGTCGCTTCTGACAAACAGAGAAACCATTAATATAGGTACATGGAATTTCCGCACGATGTGGAAGATAAGAAGAAGCATGCGAATCGCCGAAGAAATAAAAAGATACTTGGAATAAGTAAAACGCATTGGTTACAAGCTGGACAGCAACGATTATCCTCAGGAGAAGTGCTTTTATACACACAAGGAGTAGTACTAATGCTGTCCCAAGAAACACGTAAAGCGCCTATAGGATAAGAACCTCATGGATCTAGAATCATCAAAGCATCCTTCAAGACAAAGAAGAAGGGGATCACAATGAATGTCATCCAGTTCTATGCGCCCAACAACAACAGCCACGAAGACAATAACGATCAGTTCTAAGTGTGGCTGCAGTCAACCATCGATAAATGCTTAGCCGAGGACCTGACCATTCTGATGGGAGACTTCAACGCCAAGGTTGAACTGGACAACACCAGATATGAATACATTGTGGAACGACATGGACTGGGAGAAAGGAACGAAAACGGTGAGAGGTCTTCAAACTTATCTACCTTCAACATAATGATTACAAGTGGTACAATGTTCACTCACAAACGCACACACAAAGTTACATGGGTTTCACCGGACCACATTACCGAGAACCTAATCGATCACATCTGCATCGATAAGAAGTTTAGAAGGACCATGGAAAATGTAAGAACAAAGAGTGAAGCTGACATAGCTTCAAATCACCATCTGGTAGTGGCTAAAGTGAAACTAAAGCTGAAGAAGCACTGGACAACCGTAACAGCAGTATTACAAAAGTTTAATACAATCCTTCTTCGAAATGTTAAAAAACTCAATGAATTCAAAATAACTGTTCACAATAACTTCCAGGTATTCTACAATCTTCTAGAAGAAGATGAAGCTACTATGCAGGACAACTGAAAAAAGACTAAAGAAACAATATTTTCAACATATCAGGAGGTTTTGGGTCGCATGAAACAACATCATAAAGAATGGATCTCTGTTGGTACTCTGGATAAGATCCAAGGAAGGAGAGGCAGAAAGATGCCGATTAATAACAGCTGGACAAGAACAGAGAAAGCCAAGGCACAGGTCGAATACACAGAAGTCAACAAACAAGTGAAGAGAAGCATCACGTCGGATAAACGGAATTATGTTGAGGACCTAGCAGTGACGGCGGAAAAAGCGGCAGGAGAGGAAAACATGAGGCACCTATACGTTACTACGAAGAAGCTAGCTGGGGAATTCAGTAAACCAGAATGGCAATCAAGAACAAGTCTGGCAAACTAATCAGTGTATTATATGAACAATGAAACAGGTGGGTAGAATAATTCGAAGAGCTGTTAAATAGACCAGCCTCACTGAACCCACCAGTCTTCGAAGCAGAAACCGCGGATCTCAACATATACACTGACCCACTAACAGTTGAAGAAATCAAACTGGTCGTCTGACAAGTCAAGAGTAGCAACTCAGCAGGGCCAGACAACATATCAGCTGAGCGAGTCACTGAAGACAGATATGGAAGCAACTTCAAAGATACTTCACATTTTCTTCAGGAAGATTTGGGAGGAAGAACAAGTGCCAGCAGACTAGAAAGAAGGTTACCTCATCAAGATACCAAAGAAAGGAGATCTCAGCAACTGCGAAAACTACAGAGGCATCACTTATCTTTCAATACCAAGATAAGTCTTCAACAGAGTGTTAGTGAACCGAATGAAAGTCCCAGTCGACGCCCAATTTCGAGATCAACAGGCCAAATTTGGTAAAGACCGTTCGTGTATCGACCAAATAGCAACCTTACGGTTCATTATTGAGCAGCCAACTGAATGGAATTCACCCCCTTTATTATTAACTTCCTCGACTACAAGAAGGTATTCGACAGCGTGAATAGGAGAATATTACAGAACCCTGTACAACATTACGGCGAACCCGAGAAGATAATCGACATTATACGGAATTCCTATGACGGACTACATTGTAAAATCCTGCATGGAGATCAACTTACGAATTCATTCAAAGTGAAGACCGTAGTTAGACAATGCTGCTTACTGTCGCTCTTCCTCTTTCTGCTGGTGGTTGACTGGACTGTGAAAACTACATCATCTCAAGGCAAGCACGGAATACAGTGGACAACGTGGATGCAACTAGATGACTTGGACTTTGCAGATGACCTAACCCTTCTATCGCACACATAACAACAAATGCAGATGAAGACGGATAGCGTAGTAGCAGCCTTGGCAGTAGTAGGTTCGAATATACACAAAGGGCAAAGCAAGATCTTCCGATACAAATCAACCAACACTAATCCAGTTTTACTTGACAGAGAAATTCAGGAAGATGTAGAACCCTTTACATACTTAGGCATCATCATCAATAAGCAAGGAGGGTCTGATGCAAATGTGAAGACGCGGATTGGAAAGGCAAGAGCAGCATTTTTACAACTGAAAAGCATCTGGAACTCAAACCAACTGTAAGCCAACTTGAAGTTAGAATTTTCAATACAAATGTGAAGACAGTTCTATTGTATGGAGCTGAAACTTGGGGAACTACGAAAAGCATCCCTGATAAGATACAAATATTTATAAACAATTGTCTGCGTAGGATACTTCGGAACCGTTAGCCAGATACCATCAACAACAACCTCCTATGGGAGAGAACAAATCAACTTCCAGCCGAGGAATAAATAAGGAAAAGATGCTGGAGGTGGATAGGACATACACTGAGGAAACCACCAAATTGTGTCCCAAGACAGGCATTAACATGGAACCCTGAAGATCAAAGGAAAAGGGGGAAATCCAAGAATACACTGCGTCGGCAATTAAAGACAGACATGTAGAGCACTTGGGAAGGACTGGAAAGGAAAGCCAAGGACAGAGTTGGTTGGAGAATACTGGTCAGCGGACTATGCTCCACATGGGGTAATAGGCATTGATTGACAGCTTGTGATGAATTCTTTGGGTCAACAACAATGAACTTACTGAAACTCACTACCGATCTTAGCTGTCTGCAGATTTAGTAGTAATCCTGTACCACAAACAATTTATCGTCTAGTAAAACATATGTAAATTTCTCTTCTGTTTGCGAGACTTACACGACAAAGCTGAAGGCCAAATCAATTGCCGCATCCAAGTGATCATGGCCAAATTTATGGTTTGTTTTATTTCCTATATTGTAGACTGTTTGCCTCTGTTATGTCAGAAAAGGCTGTTATGACTGATGCGTATGATCAAGAAGTTGATGCAACCTTTTGCGTGCAAAGTTACAACAGCAAATACCAACGATATCCTAATTAGTCTCTGTATATCTGCCCGATGTCCACTCGATCACAGACCAGAACAGGAAGAACACTAGTTGATGAGCCATCTAGACAAAATCATATTGTATCCTCTTTATATATATATATATATAAGTCAACTAATCAGGAATTTTACATTAATACGAAACAAATAATAATGGTAGTGAATAGGGGTAACTTGTATTCAACTAATTAACAGTAGTTCGTAAATAAGAGACAATATACTAACAGTAAATATAGTGTGAAGAACAACAATTGGGTAAACAATGTTTATTAGGCGAAAACAGAGTAGGTCATAAAATATTACATACATTACTTCCAAGCATCAATTTGCACATCCTCCGCGTTGTCTAGACTGTATCGTTTATCAGCCTGCTTCTCTTGGTTGTTCTCGATTGTTCTCTGTATTCCGATCATGCTTCACCTCTTGCCCTCTCGCAACTCGTCTCGTCTGCTGTTTACTGATTCTTCCCGATTTCCTTTGACGCTCTGCTACCTACTACTTATTGATGACTTATAAGTAGTATCCACCACACTCGCCTCTCCATTTAACTGCTGTGCTCGTATGCGCGCCGACCTTCGTGCCTCTGTGGTTGCTGGTTGTTTCTGCGTATTCGCCCCATCATTCCAACATATCCATTTTTGCGATTGACTTATGTTTACACGATTCTCTTTGTTGTCCTTCTTGATGGTGTATACCGGTCCACGCCGAGCGATGACTGTATAAGGGCCCTCTCATTTGGGGAGTACTTTCTTCGAGCCTAGTCCACTACCCGTTATGCTCCTCCGTCCTCTACACTTCACCAGATCTCCTACTGAAAAGTGTCTCAGCTGATTCCCATGATGCTGTTCTGATCGTTTAACGTCCATTTCCTGTTTCCGTTGTATGTTTTCCACAGCTCGTTTCCGCTCTTCCTTCTATTTCCTATCATTCCACTTACGTGGCTGAGGCCAGGCGATGTTGCTGCCTGGAAGTCTTGGTCTTCTTCCGTACATCATCTGAAATGACGACTTTTTTTGTTGTTCCTTGATTCGAGGCTCGATGTGCTAATAATATCATCGGTAATTCCGTCTCCCAGTTACCCCCCTTCGCTGCCAACCACTCTTTTAGAGTGTGATTATTTCGTTCAGTTAATCCGTTGGTCTGAGGATGATACGGTGTTGTTCTGACTCTTTTGATACCTAACTGCCCAAGGCGAGATGTGAACTCCTCGCTCTCGAAGCATGGACCCTGGTCGGTCAATATCATTCTCGGGATGCCGTGGTCGGCCACGATGTGCCGCATCACTGCTTCGGTCACCGTCTTTCCTCGTTGATCAGGAATCGCCACAGCCTCTACCCAACGCGTAGCATGCTCGGTCATCACCAACACGTACTGGTTACCGCTCGATGTCTGGGGAAATGGACCCATTACGTCCACTGACCACAGATCGCCTACTGTCGTTACGGGGATGGGCTGTAACGAAGTGCGTATGCATTTATCCCCAATCATTAACTGACATTGGGGGCAGGCTAGGACGTATCTCATCACGTCTTCTTGCATTCCTGGCCAGTAAGCACTCTGTCTCAGGAGGTCAGTGGTTCTTGCGACACCTGTGTGTGCTAGTTGGTGGCATTCGCTGATTAGTTCATGTCGTAATGGCTTTGGAATTACAGGTATCCAGCTTCCACCGTTGTCTTTCCATGTTAACACTCCAGCTGCATTTAATCTTAATCTGTCCTTTTGGCTTAACAACGTCTTTACCTCTCTGCTAAAGTGCATTGATTCGTCATTCACTGCTTCAGTTAACGCTCGTCTCACCGTCCTAAGCGTTGGACCTGCTTTCTGGCAATGAAGTAGTCTTTCTAGGTCTGTTTGCACTCTGTTGACTCCACAGGCTACTTCCGGTAAGCTAGCGTCCTCACACGGTCTTGACAGGTAGTCAGCTATTACGTTTCGGCTTCCTGGTATGTGACCAATCGTGAAATCATATTCTTGCAGGCGTAGTATCCATCGTGACAATTTTCCTCGGGGGTCTCTTGCCGTCTTCAACCACTGTAGTGGTTTGTGGTCGGTCTCGATGTGAAATGGCTGGCCTAGCAGATACGGTCTCCACTTATCTACTGCCCAAACGATCGATAGACACTCTTTCTCAATGGTCGAGTACTTCTGTTCCGTTGGTGTTAAAACGCGGCTGGCATATTCCACTACGCCGACATCCTGCCGAAGTACTGCACCGAAATGCCAAAATCACTGGCATCTGTGGCCACTGTGAACTGTTTTCCACGGACCGGTAGTCTCAATGTCATCTGCTTTGCGTTTAATAGCTGCTTGACCTGATCAAAGGTTTTCTGAGCCTCCTGTCCATATAAATTTTCCACCGCTTAGTAGTTTATATAGTGGTGCAGCGATCTCATTGAAGTTCTTTATAAAGCGACTGTAGAATGCTGCTCTTCCTATAAACTGCCTGAGTTTCCTTTTCGAAGTGGGTGCCGTTATGTTCTGGATCGTCAAAATTTTCTCGGGTAACGGCTTCATTTCACCATCTCCTACTTTATACCCCAGCAGTGTGACGTTACATTTGGCTATCTGTGACTTCTTCTTATTGATGCGCAACCCAAATTCCTCGATTCGTTTGAGTACTGCTTCTAGATGTCTAGCGTGGTCTCTCTCTGTTTTACTGTAAACCACCAAATCGTCCCCGTACACCTCCACATTCTCAAGATTTCGTAACAATAAGTTCATTAATCTTCTAAATGTGAATGGCGCTCCCGCCAGCCCAAATGGCATTCTTCTAAACTGGTACTGTTTGTGACCAACAGTGAAGGCTGTCTTGTACCTGTCATCCGCTTTTATCGGTAGCTGCCAATACCCTGACCTGAGGTCCAGTACAGTAAACAACTTTGCATGTTGTAAACGATCCAGGGTTTCAGCTACAGTTGGCATTGGGCATGGCTTCAACTCAGTTATGCTGTTTAGCTCTCTGAAATCGACGCAGAATCTGTATTTTCCATTGGATTTCGTTACTAGCAGCACAGGTGGGTTGTAACGGCTATCAGCCTCTTCAATTATTCCGTCCCGCAACATCTCTTCCACTTGACGATTTACTTCCGTCTCTAGATGAACTGGCATTCGGCGTGTGTGGAACGTTGTCTTCTTACGACTGTTTACGGGAATCTCATGCGTCACCTTATCATAATAACCATAGGCCTATTCCCCTTCTCCGCACGGATTCGTACCGCCGCGACTTTCTCCTCCAGCTCGGCGATCCGTTTCTCCATAGGCACCGTTCTGCTGTCTTCGGTTAACGAGGATACCGAAGTGCTCACTAGCTGTCTGCACATTCGAGCCAGCTCCATCACGTCCAATGGCTGCACGGCATGCGCCAGTCGAAGCTGTCTCGCTACGTCACCAGGGACGCACTCCAAGAACTGGGATGTCAGGAGCTGCCGTCTCGATTCATCCTCCAACGATGGCGACGCACGACGCAGCAAACTCGTCAGAGTGGTGACCAACACCGACGGATCGCCATCCGGGGCCAGACGCACGGCCCTGAACTGCTGCAACGCCAACTCCCTGTCCGCTGGACTATCGAATTCGGACACCAACCTGGCCACCATCTCTTCCCATGTAGCCCCACCGTCAGCCAGCTCCACGTCGTCGAGCACCGCCTTCGCACGACCTTAGTGTAGATATAGTGGCCAAGCATATTGGCCAGAATGATTGTGATGAGACGAAAGTATGAATACATCTATTCGTCTCATAAATACGCAGTAATACTCCAAACAATTCTCCAGGCTGTACGAAAAACCACGAATCAAAGCATGCATGTCACCACTGAGACATCTTAATAATTATGCTTATACAAGTTGGACAAGTATATTTTCTTTAAAATCAAGTGATCTGAAGGTTATCTCTAAAATCTCTTGGATTAACAACTTCCAATTTTTGACCAGTAACATTTGAGTGCACTAAAAGTGCGACTGATTGCATCACCAGTAAAACAGTCCAAATCAGTAACATTCTAATTACGCTATTTACATTATATAGTAAACCGTATTCAAGAAGCTATATAATGATAATCTCCTACTTTATAAGTGCACTTCATTCTCCTGCGTAATCGACCGCACTTTTATTATACTCAGTTGTTACTTACATGAGAATAATACTAAGTTCTTTGACAATAAACTGCCAAAAATATCAGTGCTTTCTGCACATCTTTATTGGAAGTAATCAACGTCAAGTAACTAGGTCAGTATCACCGTTGCTGAAACAGGTTTTAAAGCTAACTTTCACATCTAACTTGTATAAATAAGTATGTTTCTTGTAGTTTTAACAATGAAATGCACATTTTGACTTGCGATTTTGCGACTGGTCAGAAGGAATGTCAACCATTTGGGGATCAAAATAAAATTAAAGCAAGCTAGTGTAACAATAAATGCAGCTCATATCTAACAAGGACATGTCTAGACGTTTACTAAAATGTTTATGAACAACCTTAATAGCTTGATCTTTATTATCAATAAAGTCTTGCTTCTCTTCTACAGCATACAAAAGACATTGCATGAAGATATATTCCATGGGTTTCGAAAAATGACTAATTTCTGTACGTCAAGGCACCTGAGTTTCTTTTTGTAATTAATTAATTATTGCAGCGAAGGTTGAATTCAGGATGAGGATCTTTTGCCTATAAGTTATTGTAGCGACGGGAAGTCAAATGCTACAATCGAGAAAAATATCTACGCAGAAATGGATAAGAATTATCAATATCTAAAACATAAATCGCAAACGGTTACCCCATTCTATTTGGATTGTGATGTCCTTAGTGTACTAAGGTTTTAGGGATGCGTAATGTGGGGGGTCGCAGCACATAAATCTCACAATATTAAAATCAAATGTAGTTAGTGGATCAACCATGTACATAGTTATATACCATCTACATACTGGATAAGAACATGTGACTTTACTTGGTTATCCCAACTACTGTCGAATGGAAAACGATCGCTGATAATTGGACTTACTGAAATACAAATTATTGTCTCCACCCGGAACACAAGCATAAATTTGTGATTTGGGGTTGGAATTGTTTTTCCAATGAGTTGTAAATAACCGATTTCGCATATACATAGGATGTTGTTTCGTTATCAAACTAGCAAACTAATTCACATATGGTCATACCTAGGTTTTATTTAACGCTGATATGACCGGTAGGCATTAAATCAAAGAACAAGGTCCTCAATAAGTTTTATTCCTCCAAACCGTCCTTAAATGACTGGGTCATACTTAACATAGTAACAGACAACTCGATGATTGGGTGTAAGATTTATTAGTAGGGATAGAAAAACTGGAACATTATAATTTGATATTACCTATAATTAACTAAATATTAGCTCTCAGCTTACCAGTCAGCTAAGCGATATAAATCCTAGCAAAATTTGATCAAATCCTTAGAGGAAATAAACATTACCACATCAACATACTAACAAATAGATCCAATTTAGTAACTTTGCTGAAGTTGTGAGAAATGAAAAATGAGAAACTAGAAAAAATCAGGCAATACAACTAAACGTAACTTTTAATATACAGGTAGCTAGTAACCTTTTCTTCGGTTTTCGGGGTTAAAGAAACAAAATTGCACCCTAACAATCCTCAGCATTTCTAATCAAAATCTGTGATGATGTGTACTATTGAAACGTGGACTGGATGTTTTCTGTGGGTTTATACCAATTCTTTGATAAGAATTTCCATTTTGCACAGGGGTTAAAACACGGGATTGTCTGTTACGAAAACTTATCCGCTCACGTTCAGATCGCCGGATAGGAGAATCATGGTCATTTGGTGGTTTTACAGAATGATAAATTCGTCTTCTTGGTTGATTTGGTGAAACAGATGATCTATTATATTGTCCTGAGACTAGATCCCTATTACTCAGCTCTCGACGCTTATAATATTTAGTTGCAGAATTGGATGATCGAAATAGATTATGATGGTTATAATGTTCACTTTGGCAATTTGGCAGCGGTGATCTAGAAATTGGTGAGGCATACTGTGGCCCATGATTTCCTAATAAACAAAGAAATTTTGAAGTATTTATATTGGGAGAATGATGGCTTTTAAGTAAAAATAAAACACTGATAGGTTTAAAACAACCAGTCCGCACGAAACAACTAGTTGTCATGTAAAGGGTCATATGAGACCCTTTGGATAATATTGAATAGGTAAGCAACTATACGATTACTGACTTATTTAATAGCAAACCAAATATGAGAAGTTAAACCTTATTTCCTATTTCGTTTATTTGATAATAATATAGTATAGGTCAGTAGTGATTACTCTAGTGCAACTTGTACTCTTATCACTTAGCTTACTAATTTTTGATGAAACTTGGTGCTAAGTGCTAAAATCATACATTCGAGTGAAGCATCACATATAAACGCTCAATGTTCTCACCACAAGGAGCTTATGGATTGGGTGTCAGTAAGACTAACTCACTGATGATCCGCGAAGTATGGGCGGGAAAATTATCAATCCAGTCCATATCAGAATTTCCAAACGGCTGATCATAAGTTCTGTCAGAGATTTTAATTACGAACCAATGTTTGGCCTTTTATCTGATTCATGGTTCTACTGACATACTTTTCAGAGATAAATTTTCGGCGACTGATGATGCAGCTTAAGTTCTTAGAAAAAATTGACAGAAATAAAAGATAAATCTTATTTGGTCAAAAAATCTAAGATATCTTAATTTTGAGCAAATTTATGAACACAAAATATTCTACGAGGAAAAATGTCCACTTGGTGTCATTTACATTAGCCGTACAATCGCATACAGTAAACTTTCACATGTAATGACCTATAAAAAAATAAAAAATATTACGTCACAAAGTTACTAATGTAGAACGAGAAGGGATCGACAAGCTTCACGTATCAATTAACCTATGCCGTGATCTTTACATAATAATCCAAATAGCTGTCGGGAGTTTTGTAAGACAACAATCTGATTTTACGAAATAGGAAAGTAATAAATGAGTGATACAACTAATTCTAACTAACACTTATGAGGAAAGTCAGGAAAGATTGGAATAGTAATTTAACTAAATTAGTCATGAACAAAATAGAACCTAACAATATGTGCATATGCTTAAGTTTCCATGCAGCATTAAAAATCAAGAAAAGGTTAATGCCATGGTGTTCAAACATGTTTTCTATGTATAAAAATTTGGCTTGAATTGGTAGATCGACAGTCTAAAGAGCAGATAAGCTTCTGTTGTGTACTCTATTCGAGGCGATTTAACTTCACGAATGATTTGGAAGGATAATTCTGGTGGAGTGACGTAGCCAAAAGTTACAGTGTCTCAGAATAGAGCTGCTGATCGACCAACATAAACCTCTGGAAGACCAAGCAAAAGTGTTCAGGGATGCGTGGAAAAAGCTCAATGTGTGCGGCGAATGTAACTTATTTGACAACAGCAAGTACATTTGTTTTTACATATCAATATAAATCAAAGAAGGAGCTCATCTTCGACACACTTGATGTCCAAAGCCCTGTCATAAAAAAATGTTTTGCAGAATAGAACGTTTTTTGCACACTTCAGAGTGTCTATGATTTAGAATCTTGACCACTATATTTCCTGGGATCTCAATATTCATGTAAAAGGTTTATTGTTTGAACTATGAATATTCTCTTATGGCCCAATTTTAGCTTCAATTTACTATTAATGAAATTTAAAGCGTCTACAACTTATCCAACTCATTCTTAATTGTCAGAGTTACAGATACGCTTGGTCTTAGATGTTAACGAATAAACCAAGTTTCTCTTCCTATTCAGAGGGATAATACTATGAAAATTTGTGTGCTAAGTGCTGTAGGTAGATTTTCAATATCTTGATCTTTTTAATAAGCGATCCTATTTTCCTTTTAATAAAACGTTCAATAAATGGAATTGAGTTCGACCATGATTCTTAAATGAAGTTAATTGAGTGGTCCAACTGATGAAGTCATTCAAGATATAGTTAAGCACGATAGAAAATTCGTAAAAAATTACAAAAGTATTATCTACACAACTTTTGTAAGGACGAAAGCTATCAATTGTCTAAATATGCCATTCTCTAGATCGACGGGAAAATAATCGATTAAAAGGGGTAATCCATTGGTACTGCGCTAGTTATGATATTCGTTATTAATCCTGAATTGTACATAACAAGTTCACTTAAATAATTATTTTAGACATCACTTTGGAATATCGGCATCGTGGTCATTGGCGCTGCTATGATAGCATAAGAAGTATACTGTTTCGGTAAGCGGAATATATGTAAAGAAGGAAATATCTAACGATATCATTAGCATCAATTAATTATTCGACGAAGTCGAATGAATCAACAATAGTATATTTATTGAGCTCCCTGAGTGTATAATCAGAACCACTTATCATTAAATCCTTATTTTTCAAAAGATCAAGGGATTGAGATGTTGTTTAGACGACAAGTGTCTAGTCATTTGCTTTGTAATTGTGTACTGATTGTAACGAATTATTGTTGTTTTGATTTAAGATACTTGAAAGAGAACGTTTCCGGATAGAAATTTAGTGTTAGGTTTATCAATTCTTGTTAGGTGTCATAAAATTTTAGGTCTAATGATAGGGATGGCATTTACAGTGTGGATAATATGGCACTGGAATAGTTGGAGACGTATTTCTTAAATGCCTGAAGAAAAGTAGTATGAATTTTCGTTGGTTTTAAGATCTTCATGAACTTTACTGGTATGTACTCGGAGCGCTTCTTTCATGTATTCTACTAATTTCTAGCGCCATGAACACTATATCGAATAGTCAGTTATATTACATCAGTATCAAATAAAATTAAGAGAATGTATAGGAAGATTTTAATTGTATACGTAGAAAAGGACAATATGATTCAAATATTAATTAATGAATCGTAGTAGACGAAAAAATAATGATGGAGGTTGCCAATTTTATTGACGGTTTACTGTAAACATACGATTCACGATATTAGAATCAAGAGAATTCTGAAGGCTTACATACTTGTTCGCACACTCTTCAAATACACACTGCAGCGAAACCCCCTGACTAACGAAGTGGAGTTCAGTTTTCAGGTCGAGGAACACGAATATTTCGTGTTGACGAAAGAACATGATAAACCCAGTCGATCTTCTGAGACGAGCATTCGCTAATATTAAGAATAAGCAATCTTCTTTGAACGTTTCACTAGCTAATGACCTCATCGCAAATCTATTTACCATCTGTCTTTATCTGTCAACCAATTTTAGCAACAGTCCAAAAGGGCATCACTAATACGAAACGAATGCAGAAATATTTCATGCAAAGAAAGTTTTGTAAAGATTATAGACCTTTCGCTTGTAGATTGATCAAATAAGCACATAATTCACAACTGTAGTTAGTGTATTAACTTGTGAAGTGCTAACTGTTGATTCTTTGTATTATTTCTATTCGCATTGGTCCATCGTAATTTTTTGTGGTGAATCGGTACTCATGACGTTATTGTTCTTTTTTTTTTAATTGAACTTTTGAATTAACAATTTTTCAGCTGCAGGAAACGTAATGCATACAGTTATTATCAGTTTCAAAAGCATATCTTGCGTTTGCCAGGAAATTCCTACCCACTGTCTTCTCGCGGCTGGGGGTGTTTGTTTACTAAAGTAGAAGGACAAAAGTGAATATCTGGAGCTTAAATCGAGTCGGTAAACGTGGAAAATGCACCTACAGAACTTACAAGGCCCTGATTCTAAACGAATGGCATACAGGCTCCATGATTATAGAGGAACAAGAAGCCAAATTCGGTCACCGGATACTATGAGGATCGACCATGATGATCACAGAACAGATAATGGCAACATTCTTTTACAGCTTTGTTCAAACCACAACCTGTTTCTGGCCAGCACCAACTTCTGGTACAAATACTACTGATCCGCAACCTGGCTTTCACACTTTGAAACTCAAAAGTGGACATATGGATCACGCCGCCATCAGTTACTGCTGGCTTAATTATGTATAAGATTTGTTTCCTATGGAAAACCTATCTGAACTCTTCTCAAGGTTTGGTTTGTGTTACAACTGTCTTGTCTTTAAGTGGCCTAAACTGACTGATACTAGTAAATGAGGTGCAGCATGTGTTGTAACCAAGTATCAATCCGAGTTAGGTTGTAGGCTAAATACTAGTTCACCGAACAGCGTAGATGAACACTGGCTGCATTTACATGGCGCATTGAAAATTTAGGGCCACATTACTTGCGGATTTCGAAAGCATCTCACTTATAAGCATTGGGCCTCCGTAGGTTTCTTCCAATTCCTTGAGACGTCGGTCCACTCCGATGACTCAAGAGTTTGACAATAAACGTAAATTCTTACGTCAGGAAACCGTGAAAAGCCTTAGTGAGGATTGAGAAACCTGGTCTTTACGATTGCTTAATTCTTAGATGATGGAACACATAGTTTCCTAAACCTCTCCAAACAACCCTGTGAGATCCCTGACCAGGAGTTTGTCACCAACTTTAAAAGAGTTAGGGGTAAGTCATCTGGAAATCTGTTGGAGAACGGTATGTCTGAGAAGTTTATTAATATCTTAGAGGCTCTGTATACAAACACCTCAGGCAGGGTGAGGGTATACAACCACCTTTCTCCACTATTTCGATCTACTAGTGAGATTAGATGGGTGTTGTACTTCTCACTAATAACGACCCAGCTTCTCCTATTGCTTACTACTCTTAGACACTGAACACTCGACAATACTCCAAATCAGAACACGTTTGAACAGGAACGAAATTGTATTCCAAAATAACAAGAGTAGATAGAAGTAAGAATTCCAGTTAGAGAAACGTTAATATATTTATAGTGTTAACGTAAGAAGCTTCTAGAGTCTTCTCCAATAATCCGCTAGAGCTGATAGGTTTAGAAACACCCAATCAGCGTGCGCCATTACGACCATGAACGTAATGTTTTAATCCAGTCAATATCCCACTAACAACAGGGTTTTCCAATCTTACATTTTATTTTCAATTCTGACATCGCTGACATTCTAGAAACAGCTTTGAGGAGAGTGCGTGTTGGTGGTGTTGTTAATCGAAAAACTTTTTTATCTTGAGTGTGCTGTATGCTTCTGCATGACTGACAGGAGTGTGCACCTGTTTTCACTCTTCGTGGTGAACTGCTGGAAGTAGTTAAAATGTTTCTGTGTCTGAGTAGTCGTTTGAGTGCTATTGGTAGTGTATCAGATGAGTTTAATCTATACATAATGATCGACTTATGCTGAGCTAGGTTATCTTTGGCGCCGTCGTGGTATGAGTCTGTCTGTTACATGGTGGGTTTACAATGCTTCGGAAAGAGCAGTTCTGCCCTATGCTTGCGAAACCTGGTCTCTGAGCTGAGGATGGTCGGTGTCTTTCTGTGTTTAATCACCGTTGTCTCCAAATAATTGCCAGCATCTCGTGTTCTGGTGCACTGATGACAACTCAATTAGTATCACCAACTTGAGACGCCAGACTTAAGTGGCTTGGTCATGTTTTACGAAGCCATTCCAACGGCTCGTTGTAAAGGAGCATAGTTAATTGTTTTGCTGAGCAAAGCTATAATTATGAGCTTTCTCGCAATTAGTGATTATTACGCTGGATGAGACGTGACTCAGTAGTTAAGATAACCAAGCAGCAGACGCAAACCACTTTGGCTTTTTAACAGGGTATTATCATTAGTCTTCACAAGTAGAACCAAGTACACGAACCTGTACAGGGTAAATGAGATAATATCTTAACTAATATTGTAGGCCGATATTCGTTGTTGTTCTCAACATAAGGGCTGTGTTCATTGGACAAAACTGAACTCTAGGACTGTATAGTGAACAACAGTTAGCACGAAAAGCATATTAACATCTTAACGTCTTTGTACAAGAACATCTCAAGCAGAATAAAAATATACAACCACCTCAAGTTGCTGTATTCAATCAGTAGGGTTCCCCAATTTCATCACTCATACTTATCTATGACACCGATAGCATTCTGAAAGTAGTCATAAAGGAAGTACGTGGTGATGGTGTAGACATGACTGATGTCTGTTAGTCTATCACCACTTCTCGGTTAGAGCCCTAGAGACCTTGCAACTCGATGGTTTGAGGAACTATCACATATGGTTCAGAGTAAAAGCGAGTGGCGATTCTGCTATAGTTTTCTATTACATTTGATAACTGTGAGATGAGCTTTCATAGCTGAAAGATGTCTGGTAATAAAATAACATATTAGTGTATTTGTGCGACAATAATGATTAAAAAATTGGATAGACATTTTGTGGTTTAGCTCTTTATTTTTGACGAGTATTTACCAAAATAGGAAGATATACTAGGGCTACAGTACTTACCATATCTAGGAGATGCCCGTAAACTTGAGTTTACAAAACCAGAGTTCATGTAACCATCATTTTTAGCATAATGTTGTGAATATCTCCATATCCGCTGTTCAATCTCTGGATAAGGTGATACATTTCTTAGATCTTTAGAAATCCGAACATTTATAGACTGATTAACTTGTGAATCAGAGGCAACCCTCGAAGTTTTACGACTGGTGTGTGATGAACGAGGTGAATATCTTTTGTGTGTCCGCCCTACACAAAATGAAGAGTTAGACACCCCAGCATCATTATCATTTTTATCAGAGACTTTACTCTCTTCTTGATTTCCTTTTGCTCCACAGAAAGTTTTGGAATAGTCTTGCTCTGTTAAGGAGTGATTTGATCTAGGATGTGAATGACAACCTGTACAGAATGAAAGGCTATCATTGTTCTTAATAATGCCAAAGGGATCTTCGGCCCGAAACGGTATTTTCCTATGGAAAGAAGTATATTGATGATTATTTAAATGTAACAACAAGATAGTATGTACTTGAATTACACATTTAATGACACTGTTTACTCAAGAGAACTACAACACTCGAAATGCAGTTGTTGGGATAGTCAGTCTTAAGCACCGCCATTGATTATATATCTGCTATTCAAAAGTTCATCTTAGCATGACCTACTTGGTTAGCTTTGCATTTTTGTAGTTAGGTGTTGTTGAGAAACATATTTAGTTAGTAGTTGCTACTTTCCCTCTGTTGATCATTTTTGTTTTCAAAGAAGAGATTTAAAGGACTAACTACTATTGTCTTATAATATTCGAATTTTTTAGACAAATAATTCTAAATAATAATACCACTCTATTTGAAACTAATGACATGGAATAACAAGGTATTCTATTCTTGTAAATAGTAGGATAGACAGGTAGCGTTATAAGGAATACAAACTAAAAAGGGTGCAAACATAAATGAATGTTTTACATGATATTTGGTTGAGAATCACTGAAATCTCGCCCAAGTTAATATAATTAATGCGTCTATATGTTAATAAATATGGATCGCTTCAAAACATCCTATCAGCAAACTACATTTTTAATACGAAATGTTGAAAAACAGGTCTCTACACAGTATAGAAATCCATAGTTACGCTATAAATCAGTGCAAGAGTGGTTCCAATAAGCCTTGATAATGTCAGGTTAACATATTCAAACTGTTGTCAGAAAAGCCAAGTAGTTAGATACATGAGTATTTACTATACCGCCAGACAGACACTTGCTATTTTGGGGATAGTTATTATATGGATGCACTTAGATTAAAGATGGCACAATCAAAGTTTTCTGTAATTCAGTACATCTTCAGAAAATTACCACAGGGAACAGTATAGGTAGTCAATTGTTTCTAAATTTACTGTAGGTAAAGCATTATTAGAAATTAATTTAGACCAAATATATGAGAAAAACAGACCTTATAGGAGACGAATCCGATTTTTGTTCAACACATTCTTGATACTGAGAAACATATGGAGTAATTTTCAAAAGTTCCGGAAGAACTAAGTTAACATCTCTTTTCTTTATAGAGGAAAATAAATCGTTTCTTGAGAAATAATTTGAGGATTGGTTAAACTGACTAACAGAGTTTGTTATTTGTTCGTTAGAAGCATGAACGATTTCTTGAGCAGAATAATCTCTGATGGAAATATTACTAACAGTATTTGAAGAATTAGGAATTGAAGTATTGGGAGTAGAACTCGCTTTGGAAGTTAGCTGACTATTTCCTTTAATTGATCCGAGAACTGAATCGTCCGAATCTCCAGAAGTTGACCCGACATCCGTATTTATACTATCACCTTTGAAACGTAAACGTTTTGTGTACAATGTACAACCAACTTCCTCAGCTCGTCTTTCAGGTTCTCTCGAATAATCAAAACTCTTCAAATGAGATTTTTCATCATGAGTTTGGTAATTACGGCAGCAGTATTTTGAATATCGATTATAGTGGATAGAATTGGCTAGAAAAAAAAATTACACTTTTCTGATGAAGATAAAATTTTTAAAAAAAGTTGTTCGAATATATTGTAGAAATATGCGTGTAAGAATGATTGAAGTAGCGGTAACAATATGAACGAGCAATCGTGGTTTAGTTTGTGAAACGTTAGGTTTTGCAGCATACATAGATATCCTTCGTCTGCACAAAAGTATACGTTCTCGAGAACAAAGAAATAATTTATCTAGAGAACATGTTCCAAACTTCAAGAAATATTTTGCAAAAGTATGTTTAATTATTTGTTGGTGTAACCTTGATAACCAACGAAAGTTTTTGTAACGTTTTGAACCTAAAATCTATCTGAAAGAAAAGAAATATTAAGAGCGTAGATGCAAGCTAATGAAAGCAACATAGAAAACACTTTACCTGCGTCATGCAGTCTCCGAACTGAATGGTGATCACGTGATAATCGTATGGCACTTTCAACCGCAATGAGAAGATGTTCTGACACATGATTTCTGTTAAATGAATCTGGACCAGTACCTAAAAAATGAAATGTTAAAATGCTACCACTTTCCTAACCAATCAGTATGACAAGGATATGATACAGTAGACAAAAGTGGATAGTTAGTTATTTTATAAAGTGAGGTAACAGTAAGAGGACTATCTGACAAGCGACTAAACAGTGCCAAATAAAAGACCCAAATGTTTGCCGCACTTCTTACATTTACGACTTAAGTGCCTAAGGTATATAGACGAAACCTTAAAAGGTTGGTCAGCATCAGAATGGTGAGATACAACACATAAATTAAATCTAAACTAACGGTGATAGCAGTGAATTATTTGCCATCTGAATATAACTGTAGCAAAATAAAATAAATCAAGAAGAATCCAAATTTAAAAGATTTTAGTACAGATTACTTGCGCGATATCACCTTAGGAAGAAAGACTTCCCATAAATATCTCACTACCGGTTACTTGGAACAAATCTATTTAGCGTTCTTGTAATCGAGAAACAAACTTAACAAGAAAACTATGACCGATTGAGGAAATCATTTGCTTCAAAAAATTAATACGGTTGCAGGCGAAAGTTAATTTAATGTATATTGAATAGTAACGAAGAAACAGATACAAAATTTAGGAATCAACAGAAAGTTCTTAACTACCACTTACTATCAAGACATGGTACGCACATCGGTCAATAAGGAGACCGTAAGCGAAGTATGGTTATTTTGTTTCAAAACGCGGAAATCTATTTTGCTTTATTGTGAATACTCAGTAAGTATCTCAGTCCTGGCATAACAGAATTTGATGATGCAGAAGTTATATCTTATTACCTAATTGTATTAAAACAACTAGACAGATGAATAGAAAATCACGTTTTTACACCTTCATATTAACTATTCATGCAATGTATTCTTAATGGTATATCCTTGGTCTGTCGGTGCCAGTTAGCTTCAATGAATAAATCCTCATATCCACTCACATTAATATAACTAACTAGTTCATTTGTCTACTCGTGGTACTCCAAATCTAACGAATACTCAAAATGTAGTAAGGATGATAGATAACGGTCCCATCTGTGTACTTTATGTCACAAGCTAAAAACATTCAGTCGCAGGATATCGAAATGGATTATAAATGTATATTCAGATCTGTTATGCAACATATGTTGGTCGAATACCCATGAGGATAAATCTAAACCAAACCGAATTTTATTATTAACAAAGCTGAATGCCTAATCAATACGCAAATATTGTCGCTCTAATTGAAAATGCAAACATGCATTTACTGAACAATTAGTAGGATCTAGTCACTTACAAGCCATCGTCCCATAACCTCTTCAATACCAAGTATCGAAAAGCCATTGTTATCATCGTGGAACCTAGTGGACTGCAAGATTCTATATAAAGCATTGTAACTGGATGGTGAATCAGTCACCCAGTCACTAACAACGTAAAACTTGATACATATGTGCATAGGTTGCTATACCACACTAGCACGACGACATTACATTTGTAAGAATAACACGAAAATAGGGTACAATAGGGAAAAACAAAGTAAGTGTGTACATGAAAGAATGATGGAATTTAAGATCTCGATTGAGAAAAAAAGTGATTACACTTTTGTCGGACGTTGGTAAGTATGCTTATGTTCTAGAATCCGACTCTGTCAATACATGATCAACGTGTCGTCACCCAGATATGAAACCAACCTGGTTTACCCGAGTTTGTGGCTTCCTAGCGTCAGATGATTACAGACTAACAGTTCAGACTCCATGTCAGTCAAACTGATTCCCCAGTGGTCATTACAAGAAGATTTTTAGCCTTTTTTTACAAAGTGGAACGATCAAAGGTAGGGACCAGTTAGATGAGATAACGTTCAGTTCTCAGACCTTGGCTAATATTATCAGTCAACTTACTTACCAAGATTGGACCACCAACTTTAGAGATGTCTGCAGTCAATCTATCAGGTCTTGCTGCTTTACCTCGCTTCAAATTACTCCCAACGTTTTCAACTTTAATAAGATTTATGAGGGACATGTGTTAATTTTTTTCTCAGGTAGTTTGAAGACAATCAGCTGGGGTCAGTTGAACTGTTCCCGAAAGTGCTTTACCCATCGGTCCAATCTTCTTGTAGATCATAGACCTATCTTTCTCGCAAATAGTCGCACTAACAGCTGATTTCCTAATACTGGTGCCGTAGATGAATCAGAACAGTTATATAGTGTTGCTGACTGGTATCGTCGCTTCTATCGCCTTTGCTTTTGTAAACTACTACTGCTCACGATCTTTGCGTAGATTTTTAGTCTACGTTTCAGTCGCCTTTGCTCTTCATCATTCTTAGTTTTCGAGCCTCCACCAATTCACTAGAAGTTTAAGAGATCCGTCGGTCTTTCATAACCTTTGGATTTGGGTTGGATGCAGATATCGCAACTGCATCTACATCTGCTCTAAATTCGTTTCAAGATTCTGCGGAATAAACCTGGTGTCCGTCAACAACTAGATTCTTAGCTAAACCTTCTGTGAATGTATTATTGGCCTTAAGAGTCTCTAATTGACAAATAAGGAATTTTTCCCTGTTGTGATCTTCCTGTGTCCAGTAAAACACATGGAAATACCTGCTCTCATTAGAGCATAGTCAGAATCCCAACACATCCTCTCGAATGAGCGACAGTCCTCTACGGAGATTTACTAACGATAGAAAATGCAGATCTAGCCTATTTCTGTCCATCGTTGTGATATTAGAGACCGCCAGGTTAAACAATGTCTCTTCTTATGCTTAAAGTTTGTGCTAGCTAAAAATAAGCGATAGTCTGAGAATAATTGCATCAAACGGTCCCCATTATTCATTCTTTGGCCTGAGACGCCAAGTAAGTCACCTGTCTTTTAGATTGATTTAGCCTACCAACTTGGATATTAAAATCCCCTGTGTGGTTACTATGTTTAAGTGCTTAGTTTTCTAAAGGAGGCTAAAGAACTTTACGTAGGTAGACCAAACGAAACTGAAATACATTTATGTGGATCCTATGGTGTCACGGCTCAACGAACAGACAGTGGCTAACTGCTGTTACAATTATGTTCGGATAACCGTCTACTTCTCGCAATCACCAACTTTAAAGAAAGACACTAGTTAACTTGATGACCTCCATAGTCGACTCAACGCTGGACTCAAATAGATAAAGTTGCCATCAGCAATCGCTAGAGAGGCTCGATAGAAGACTGCAGCTTATTCTGGAGTACATGTTTAGACTCAGATCATGCCTTAGTACTAGCGTGTATTCGTCTGCTTCACTGGATGTAAAAGATCCACGGCTAGGATCCCCCACAGAGGACGATGGCCCAGTTTTAGCGGCGAGATAAACCGAGATCTTGGCTAGAATCTGGGGATTGGAAGTAATCCCATTTGACTGGTCTCGATCACTAATCATTTCAGTCTATAAGAAAGGACAGAAGTCCTCTTGCAACAATTACCAACGAATCAGCTTAACGAATATAGTGTCTAAAATACTAGCTTCAATAATACTTCAATGCCTAACTAAAGCTTGCAAAGAGCAAACTGGAGAAAACCAAGGTGGTTTCAGACCTGGACGTGCTTGTACAGACCAAATGTTCACACTTCGGTAGGTTCTGGATAATAGGCACACTTTCAGACCCGGTATTTCTTGACCTTAAGGCGGCGATTAATTCTATCGATCGTGAGATTAAGTGGCAATGTCTATCATTGAATGGTGTACCAGAGAAGTACATTAACCTTATACAGGCTCTCAACTCGAACATTACTAGTTGAATCAAAGTTTATGGCGAACTGTCCTCAGAATTGATTATTTCAAGTGGTGTTCGCCAAGGTTGTTCACTTTCCCACTTTTATTTAATTTTATCATCGACATGCTTTTAGAATTAACATTTTCGTCTTCCGTCTTCTCAGCTGTTGACCTTCTTCCAGGAGATAAACCTGTTGACTTGGAATATCCAGATGATATAGTTCTATTGGGTGAAGGTGCTGAGAAAAATGCAGGATTTTCGACTACCTTAAATATCTATGTAAGCATGTTTGGGATGAGATTATCCCCATCCGAATGCAAAATGTTGCTTTAGGATTGGCTTGATTCAGCACCGAAATTAGTGATAGGGAGCGAAGTAGTTGAATGTGTTGACCACTTCACTTATCTTGCGAGTTTCATCAGTCCTGATGGTCTGGTGTCTAGTGAAATCTCGGATAGAGGATATCTTTAAAGCAACGACTACGTTTTCTGGGACCACCGAGTAAGCAATACATAGGTCAAGAATAGAGTACTAGATAAATATGGTAAATAGATTGATGAAGTAATAAATAATCATTAGCAGAGGTGGATAAGACATGAGTTACGTATGCCCGACAACCGCCTAACTAGACGAGCAATTCTGTCTAATGTAGAAGTAAGCTGGAAGAAAGCTAAGGGTGGCCAAACCAAAACATGGCACCAGTCTATGATATCGCTAACAATTGAGTTGGACCATGTTAATAGGTGCAGATAATCTGGTTGGGGTCCGCGTGATGATCATAACCAATGGTTGGAGACGTTAGGTGACATGGCTCAAAATCGTTCTCGATGGCGTAGGTGCATGCATTCCTTGTCCTGTTGCAAAGTCTGAGATAGTGATTTCATAATAATCCTTTCTATTAATACTAACTCTATTACGACCTCAACAACTCTGGGATTCGATCCGACAATTTCATTTTTATCTGCCAAATAAGGCATGGTAACTTGAATAAAGGTAAGTACGTACCAAGTTCTACGTTGTAACTGATTGACTTAGTGTCACTTAAAATCACACGGAATGGGATCTTCAATTTCAATGGATACTAATCCTAGTAGGCTTTGTGCACGCTTAAATTCAGAATCATTTTTGTTTGTTGCAAAGTGGATAGCAAGTGAAGAGTAGCAACTTTATGACCAGAGGCAAGATTAAAGTTCACTTGGTACCATAGTACAGTTTCACCTGAAACTAGTGTTAGACGAAGAAAATAAACAGATTTCTCTGACACAATCGCTTCTAGCAGTCGGTCAGTCATAAGCATCGCACGGCTTGGAGCATATATGCATTAACTCAAGCTGCAGCATCAGTATACACCAAAAAGTTCAAGCCTAAACTTATGTCTCTATCGTAAAATAAGCGACTGTTTAGGCGCCCCTCCTCAGTTGTCACGACCTAGGGAAGAGCTATTTGTTTCCTATATTCTTTGCGGTCTGTTTGGGCCAGGGGCATGGTTGGCTGCACTTGGTCGAAAAAACATCGAACTTTCAGTGATACAAACTGATTCGCGCAAGTTTCGAGTACGATTATTAAACTTTAAAGAATCCGTCAAGTTATATTTACTCAAATCCTATAATGTGATTGGTTACAAAGTTTCCCTGACATAATTGGTCGAACAGTCTTATGATGTTTGGTGGATATATGGTAGCTAGTGGCTAGTTACTTACAGACATTGCCCTTTTCTTTTTACCTTGTAAAAAGCAACTTGCATTTTGATATCACGAAGCGGTCTGAGTGAGACAACGACTTAAAACCAAGAAGTACTGGTCAACATAATAACCAATCACAAAATATATGTTGTTAGTCCACAAGCAGATGATGTTTATTGAGGACATTTTTAATCCACAAAATAAAGATATTTAATTTACATGAAGCGATAGTATAATGAAATAAGAATAAAATGTGATTCGGTGTAGGTTCAATGAAAAGTTTTCATAAAACTACATACCTCCTGTTCAATACGATGGCAAATACAACGTAGGATCGTAGTCAATGAAAACCATACTGCATCCCTCCATACCAAGTAAATAGTAACAACTTTATGACCAGAGGCAAGATTAAAGTTCACTTGGTACCATAGTACAGTTTCACCTGAAACTAGTGTTAGACGAAGAAAATAAACAGATTTCTCTGACACAAACCGCTTCTAGCAGTCGGTCAGTCATAAACATCGCACGGCTTGGAGCATATATGCATTAACTCAAGCTGCTACATAGTATTAGCGCGCCCACATTCAACAAACAAGATTATAACCACAGTAGAGTTCAACAAGAAGGAATAAAACAAAGGTATGCATGGAAGATTATTCAAACAGAAGATCTAGACGACAGAAGATGAATATACTTGCTTCACTGCAACCGATTCTGAGCTGTCACTACCCAGTGTCTCAAAACATTGTCATTAACACGCAAACCCTCAGTTAGATAGTCTACACATACCAACGTGGTGTTATTAACAATCAATGACTTGATGAACTGATAATACGATTTAGCCTAGCCGATACTAGTCTTCTCTCATCCTACTCCAATATCGGTCAGCATCGCGCGTTGAGGTAGACAATGGTTAGGCAAAGTAGTGATAAATGTCCCAACCACCTCGGTCGATTAAGATTTACAGTCCCATTGGCTAATTTACTATCTTTCCCTGATACCTAGTGTCCAACCTCATTACTACTTACTCGGTGACCCCAGTTAACGCGAGCGATGTTTCGAAGACATAGATAATCAAGTAAAAATAACCCACGAGTATTACCTACTCTTAACGGCCACGTTTCACATCCATACAGTAAGACAGAAGACTGCCACGCAGTATACTTGTCCTTTCGTTGAGATGTCATAAGTGACGAAATTAAACCAAAGACAAACGAGCCTTCTGAATCCGTACAGAAATTTTGTTTAGCTAGACATCCAAGATGAGTGAAGCGATCAACACGCTCAACTACTTCACTCTCTACCTTTAGTTCAGGTGTTGATGAAGACCAGTCCCGAAGCAACAGTTTGGATCTAGAAGGCGAGAAACGCATCCCAAACATACTTGCATTATTGCTCAATGTTGTCAATAGACTCTGAACCTTATAAGTGTTTCCACCAAACACAACTATGTCATATGTGTATTGTAGGTCAATCAGTATGAGATCAATTCCGGAAAACTAAGACGATGACAGTTATTTACAGCAGCAAAGTTATTATGAAACTAAACAAAAATTCGAATAAAGGGGAGCATTGACGGATACCATTTGGGGTTACAAGTCTGGACAACTAATAGTGTTCGGACAAAGAACCTTCCCAAGGTTTATGTACTTCCATAGTACACCTTTCAATGATAGACACTGCCATACAAACTCTAGGTCTACAAAGTACGACGCTCCTCTCAAGGCAAGAAAAGCCACCATTGTCGGATGCCGAAAAGTACGTCTGTGTTCTAAAACCTGACGAATGGTGAATATTTGGTCGATACAAAAGCGACCAGATCGGAAACCAGTATTTCCAGTCCACAATGAGCTTTAAAGGGTACAGCTTAAAAGGTATGTTGAGAGGAAGTTGATTCATTCTTATAATATGATATGATCTACCATTATAAATATACAAGGCACTAACACTGACCGCTTTTATCAATGTAACTGGGTAACCCTGTGGAAATGTACATATGATGATATGAACCTTGTCTTCTGATATGGCTTTTATGTTCGACATAGACTGGAATAAAGTGAAGTTCATACTTATTACATAATCAAACCACCTAGACACTTAGTTTACTAAATGGTCGTTTAGATAATTACTCTACTGTGCGATTTATGATTTATAATTAGTCATGAAAACATAATTCCTTGTTGATAAAACAATACAACTGAGTGGAGTTTGTTGAGAACATTAAACTAACATCACTAAGTGCACTAAGTACAACGAGAGATTTCTCATAAGGATCGTAGGCTGCTAATTTATTCGTAATGAGCGTAAGAATACTGGAAGTTACCGTAGTAAAAACTTACAAGATTCATTCGTCTTACTGTGAGTTAGTCTAGACAATGGATGTAAAACATATTGAACCATTAGAAAATCCTTTACAGTTGAGCGTCCAACGGATGAACATTTCTTAATGTTTAGAGGCGATGAAAATTCTTTAACTTTTCGAGATGATGAAATCCTGATTTCTGATGTGTCTGTCTTTTCTTTTGGATCATTCATAACGTCGTTAATCCCATTGTCTTTTCGTTTTTTTTTTTGATGGAAACAGCGTGCATCAGATGACTGCCCAAAAGTTGTTCTAGTGTACTTGAGACTACATCCGTCAATAATAGGTAGTTGTTTGCTAGCATTATCAACTAGTGCATACTTATTTCCAGATTTTTTATTTGAACGATGTAACTGTTTATTGACAAGTAAGCAATCAGATAAAGTAGAATTTTGCTTGAGTTCACAAGATTTTTCATGAACACGTGTAAATGAGTCTCGGTGTTTGTAGTTTTCCAGATTCTTTCTATTGACACTAACTACAGGCAGTGAATGTGATACTAACTGTCTATCATCAACTGCTGGTTCTGTAAAGTCATGAGTAAATTCATTGTTCACCAAACAGATATGGGATGAAGACTGTTCTTGGGTACTAGAACTAGAAGATGACATGGATGATGAAGAGCTAGGAGACAGTGAATATGAACGAAATGAGGACTTAGATGATCGTATGTCATCTTTCTTAAGGCTTCCAGTCTGTGTAATTGCATCACACTCCGAAATAAAATTGGTGCTCGCCACATCGCTACCAGAGTTTACATTGATAGGTGGACTATCAGAATGTAAATACGCAACCAAATCCGTGTAATAATTCTGATTTGCTGGATCTATTTGCGTGTCACAACCGGAATTTCGTTTATTTACAGCCTTTGGTTCCGGAATCCTGTATCTAAAACAAAAATGCATCATTCAAGAAATAAGAGCATGAATTTCATCCCTAAATTATAAGGATCAGTAAAAAGCGGTTGACTTTTCCAGACTAAAAACAAAAGTATGAAGAAATCGCTATTTGGTTGTTTATGTCAGTGCAGTCATACCTCCATAAGGTTAAGCGTCGAGTCTGGAGCAAGAAAGAAGCAATGCTGTCATGAAATTGCACTCAAACAGGCGGTTGGAGCGTGTGTTATTTAGTCGAGCCTTAATCTAAAGTGCTACTAGTCCAAGTCAACGTGTGCTGGGGAAATAAAGTAAGTGAATATACCTAAACACTACATTAATTTATAGTCATTGACTGTTAGTTTGAGTATGTAAACATACCATTCCTGAATGCCATCCGGTATTTGATGTACAAGGATTGATGATACGGCTCAAAATTGATTGGGACAGTGTAAATACATTTAGTGTTTTTATAGCATATTGATCTCGTCCACTTTACCCACTTCATGCATATGGTTTATTGTTTCCGTGCCGCAGTAAAGTGACTCAACTCCTGCAATTTATAACTACAGAAATTGAATACATTTAATGATAAAACATGAATGTACTGAGATCAAGAGATTGGTAACAGAATTTCGAATTAAACCCGTTTGAAGCGATATTTAGCAGAAAGTAAAAAGGTTCTTTAAAATTTCCTACTGTCGGCATTGTCGTAGGTTTACCTTAAAATGATAGCGTTTAAAATGAAAACGGTCAGAACAATCTTTGCGCCTATATTTTCCATCTTTATGAATAGGGTAGCTTAAGAGATCTCATTGATTTTTCTCTAAGATTAGATAAGTCAGAACCAGGAATCGAAACATGACGATATTCCGAGGTCACCTCTCGTACAACTCATCTCTCACAAAAGGTGAACTCATTTTGTGCTTCTTCAAATCCCGACCTTTCAAATGTTATACCTTTCTCTCAATAAACAAATTTTTTCGTTTTGTACACACTTTTTTCTTGATACCACTGATGTAAATCATAGTTATGCTACACTAATTTTCATTTTGGTATTATAATGAGTGATAACTGAGATACATGCATGTGCCAGGTTCTACGAAGCACATGACCGATCGACTTACAGATGCTTTTTTTACAATGACCCTAGCTGAGTTAGGAGTGTATCTGGAGAGTGACACCTGCTCGTACATGAATTAGTGTGAGACCGTTGAGAAATAGTGATAATTAAATCATGGAGGATAAAACGTTTATCGCCCTTGGTTATTTTGCATTCTAATGTAAACAACGATTGCTTGTTCACCAAGAACGCAGATTGGTAATTTAACTTCGGTTGGTATGATATTTTAATACTCGTAGATAATTTTAAGCAGTTGGTGGTATAATTTTTTACCCAATCATGCCCATTTTCATATCTTGAAGTTGTTAACAATAAGTGACAAATTAAAATGCTTGGTCTTATGCTACCAACGTCTACAACTATTCATTAAAAAATGGAATATATCTTTGTGCACTAAATAATACTCAAAACTTTAAGGAAAAATTAATTAAATAGTCACATCGGTGCCGTTTACACACATTTTAGTCACGGTTTTAAGTATCTGTCACAATATAAAGAAATATATGAAGGCGTTACGATAATAAATTCAAACTGACAGCTGGACAGTAATGTAACCAACTAAGAGGTAAGCCGATTGAGTCGAGTCTAATTACATAGCTGTAACTTCTATCTTGGGTTTTGTTGGTTATTTCCAAACAAAGTATATTGTTGTATCTGAGCGGAGATTGCCAATATTATCAATTCTGTTGTTCGCAGCATTTTGTCTTACAGCAAGTACCCAGTCTCGCCTTAATCTATTGCTCAAGCACAGTAATCCGACTGATTTATCAAGAAGCCAACTAGTCAGTCACACGCATGTATAACAACAACAATAAACCAATAATATACAAGATATATTTAAGGTTTAGACTTTGACTCATATGTCTGTCACACTATATTAACCGATCACATGTCTTCTTCCAAATATGTTATATATTTTTTAACGTACGGCTACCCATCAACGGGAAGTGTTCGTTAAAAGATGGACAGCAACCTTTCACTACCGCTACTTGCAGGTGTGGTTTTGATATTCGTGGCTGGTGATTTTAACGTCCAGATAGGTAGCTTGAATCAATCTGAAAGACATTTAGGTAAATACTTGAGTGTTCCAGCTCAGAGAACAGATAGCAGCGACCGTCTGCTACAACTATGCTCAGACAATGGTTTATTTCTAGAAAAAAGCTTTAAACATAAGGAACAACATCACTTAACAAGGCAACCTACTCAACGGTGGATTCAAATAGACCATATCGCCATCAGCTACCGTTGTTGGGGCTTGATAGAAGATTACCGATCTTTTCGGAGTGCATATTTAGATTCTAATCATGTTCTATTACCAGCACGCATTCGCTTGCATCAACTAGGCGAAAAAAATACCATTAGAATTCGGTTCAGAAACGAGACAGCCAAGATTAAATTCCAGGAACAACCAAAGGACCACGTAGGCAACTTTAAAGATGCAACCCACCTGGATGCTGCTTGGCAAGATGTTCAAGTAGCTGTGCCGTCTATAGTAACATCTGTCAATGACTTAAAAAATCAAGAAAAACCAGTGGAACTCGGTGGCTTCTGTTGAGTTGATGGACTCCCGAAAACTTATTCCGTCAGGCTCCGAACACGAAGAGTAACCGGATACAAACCGGGAAAAAAGTCTGTGAAACGATCGTGAGCAGTGGTGGGTAACGAAAGCAAAGGAGATGGAAAAGGTAGCAGCGTTAGGCAACACTAAACAACTTTTCAAGTTAAAGAAAAAAGAAACCGGGGTTAAAAAGTCAAGCGTCAGTGAGACAATCTCCAAAAAAGATGGGACGCTTATTAACTCAGTCTAGACGTTTAGAACGACGAGCTGAATTCTTCAAGAAGCAATTCAGTTGGCCTTCAGCTGCTCTAGAACTACCCACTATTTTCAGGCAGCCTGAATAGAAAGTCGACTTAGGTCTCCCGAATCCTGTCATAGTCGGAAAAGCTATAGCTAATCTGAGACGAGGTAGAGCAGCGGGTCCGGATGGAGTAACTCCAGAGGTCTTTTTAAGGATGGTGGCCACACTTTGGTGATTAGGCTGACTGATATTTTGGCTAGAGTTTGGGAACTGGACATAATCCATTTGATTAGTGTCGATCATTAATCGTCCCAGAATATAAAAAAGGGTCAAAATCGTCCTAAGATAGCCATAGAGGAAATAAGTTAATTAATATAGTGTCTAAAATACTAACTTCTATAATTATCAGATGTTTAATTACAAGTCGTGATCTGCAACTACGACAAAACCAGGCTGGTTTCAGACCTGGTCGCGGTTGTATAGACCAGATATTGACTATTTGTCAGGTTTTAGAACATAAACATGCTTTTCGGCGCCCGACAATGGTGGCTTTCCTTGACTTGAAAGCGGCATTTGATTCTGCAGGTCGAGAAGCTTTATGAGTGTCTTTCGTTAAAAGGGGTACCTCGGAAATACATAAATCATGTGAAGGCTCTTGACTCAAACACTATTAGTCGTGTCAGAGTTTATGGCGAACTGTTATCCTAACTTGTAACTTAAAGTGGTGTCCGTCAAGGCTACCCACTATGCTGATGACATAGTCCTGTTTGGCGAAGAAGCTGATAAGATGCAGAATCTTTTAAAAGCAATAAGCATCAATGCAACCATGTTCAGAACGCGTCTCTTCCCCCTCTAAATGCAAACTATCGTTTCAGGACTGGTCTTCATAAACACCTGGGCTAAAGGTAAGGTGGAAAGTTGAGCACGTCGACCACTTCGCTTGTTTTGGAAGTTTGACTAGCCCTAATGAGTTGATCTCCGACGAAATCTATGCAAGAATTCAAAAAGCTTGTTTGGCTTTTGTCAACTTACATCACCTATGGTGTAGGTGAGATATTCGTCTCTCAACGAAAAAATGTGTATAGCGCAACAATTCATTCTATCTTACTGTGTGGATATGAGACGCGGTCATTAAGCGTAGACGACAATGGAAGGTTATTAGTTTTTGACTATCGATGTCATCGAAACATCGCTCGCGTTAGCTGGGATCACCGACTAAGCAATAACGAGGTTAGACGACGGGTGTTAGGCAAAGGTGGTCAATCAGTCGACGAGGTTGTGAATCTTCACCAACTGAGGTGGTTGAGACATGTGTTACGTATGCCTAACGACTGTTTGTCTAGACGCGCGATAACGGCTGATATAGGAGCAGGATGGAAAAGAGTTAGGGACGGCAAGACCAAAACATGGCATTGGTCGATGAAGTTGCTGAGCACTGGTTTGAGTCATGTCAGTAGACGCAGACTACCTAGTTGAGGTCCGCACGAATACCGTAACCAGTGGTTAAGAACGTTGGGTGTTATGGCTCAGAATCGGTCACAATGGTGCAGATGTATACACTCATTGTCCTTCCTTAAATCGTTAGCTTAAATTATTTCATAACTTTCCAAGCTCCAACTCTTTCTCCCTGAACTTTATTCTATGTGTTCACTCTTCTTTGTTTTTATTTTTATTATCATTGAAGTAACCTACTAATATGGTGCTAATCATACTATGCTTTAGAGGTATGGCAACTTGGACCGATGCATATATGTACAAGGTTCTATGCTGATCATAAATACATACACTTGCAGGTGCAGTCGCCTGGAACTAACTTCCTTTCTGTGAAAGGTGTCCAAAAGAATGTTACGTCCTCTAGCGTGTTGAGGTATCCACCATTGTAAAATTTTCCTCAGTTTATCAGCAGCCTTAGTTAACTACATCATTTCAATAACAAGATTGTGACTTTACAAAGTATGCCGTTAATAAAGTAGAATAGACCATCTTCGGTTAGGTGAATGTACACCCCTAACCGTGTAACAAACTACTTAACATCCAAAGCCTATTTTAAATAAAATGGTCAATATCTCTGATAAGATCACTGGAATTCTCAGTCACAATTTTTCGATCTCTGAAATAAGTACGTTGGCTTAGATCACTTTTTGGCAATCAAGTTTCCTGACAAAATTCAATTGAATGATATGACAACTACCGAAATAAATGGTCACAAGTTAAACATGTGATTGGTTGCTGGAATAGATTGGTTCTGTACCATTTTATTGTAGATGACTTAAACTATGATCACTGGTAGGCATAATAAGACGCCAAAGAAGCAAGCACAAGCTAAATAAAAGGTTATACAAATATCCCACACAATATAGGGTTACAGAAATAAAGAGATGGAAAATACTTTTACATAATAATCAGTAATCACTTAAAATAACTAAAGATACTGATCCCTAAAACGCAATATTCAAAGGTGGCAGTGGTGGTTTGTCAGAAACTTTTTAGACAATGTCCTCGTGAAAGAGATCTTAAGTAATAGTTCACACAAAGCATAACTACGAGATCTTTCCACGACTTGACTTCAGCCTGCACGTGATGAAATGTTTGAAACACGTAGCTAGGATAGTTTATATGGACAATTTAAAGCGTAGGAACCTAAGCATATATATATATATGAAAACTCCAGATAGAAGCATCATACTACGTTAAACACTGCATTTAAGCATAAACCTGACACAAGTGATACATAACTTGCAGGTCTACTTACTTTGCACAAAGTATTTTGATGTGTGACTTCAACTTTTCGATCTCTCTTCGACAGGCAAGTCCCATTCGAGAAAAATTATCTACAATTTTGTCCTTTGTGGCAATCAGAACCAAGCGCTCTTTTTCTAGTCGACTGACGTGTGCATTAAGGGCCTCAACTTCCGCCTCCAATAATGAGCACTGAGATTGAAGAAAACGTACATGTTCGGGCTTTAAGAGAGGAAAATGATATCGAGTTTTAGTTAGAAAAGTGTAACATCAGAATTAAAAACTAAGAATTATAAATGCCGCTGCGTTGCACAATATAGTTCAGGGACTGTGGCCAGACAGTTACACATATCACTTATCGAATAAATACTCTGTTTGTCAATAACGATATAATTGACCGATATTCCCAAAGACAAACGAACATATATCCAGCATTTTGTAAAAGCCATCATTCTATAACGGTTATGAAGATGTGACTACGAACGTATTTGTGGTATTAGAATTCGTTATATGTCTTACTGCTTAAAACTACGTGTTTTGAGTTAACACGCCAATAGAAATTTTAATTAAAATTAGCAAAACAACTTTCGTGAAGACTGACATACCATATCTAAACTGCACGAGTATTCGAATCTTTGTGCGTCATCTTCTGCCACAATTTCACTGTAGAGATCCAGCTCCGTCATCCACGATTCCACTGCTTAGCACACGACGAACAAAATGGCACTAGTTAAGCATCAACCAAGTTTGATTGGCCACAATATATTTCTGTGACCTTGAGCGGTAAGTCGCATGGCGGCAGTTCCGAATTCGCTCCGTGGCAGGCTGGTCATCCTTTATTTACTCTCACAAATTTCAAAAACATTAAATTTATGCAAAAATATGGCAAATAATAGGTGAGTCTATAGTTTTTATGTATCAACTTATTGAATAATAGTTGTTTGGCCTGTTCCTCACGAGAAATAAGTGTTAATATAAAAGCAGCCTTTAAAAATATAGTGCTTAGCCAACGGTTTTTCGGTTAAGAGGATGTAGAGCAAACATTTGGAGAGTTTCAGTCACGCCGTCAACGTATTTATATTGCTAGCCAATGAGAGCGTGCGTAAAGGCTACTTTGCAATTGGTTATATTAAATATGTTTAAAGATACTGCCACTAGTTTTAGTAAATAGAGACATGAAACTGCATTCTTGAAGGAATGTGCGTCACCCTCCCTGTATACCTACGTTATTTTAAGTACGGCTCGGTGAAACTAAACGTGGCTAGCGAACATGAACGACAAGGGATGATGCTGAACAGCTTTTAACCAATGAGAACGCATTTGTAGATAAAATTATAATTTATTGCGAAAAATAGATAAATGTTTAGCGGTAAATAATCCCCGAATAAAATATGCTACATAGGCTCTTACTATTGATGCTGACCATGTTTGCATTAGTGGACAAGACTAGTTGAAGGCAGTCGGTCATGCATCACCACCAAATCGCGACACGACACAACGTGGGAAGCATCTCTCTCTAGTTAGTCAGCCTAGAGGTTGATACCCCATCGAGGCTCTACTTACGATCAAATATAACTTCTCTGTCATCTCTCACTGTCTTCTGATTTGTTCTTATTCGTACGTGTGGATTTACTTGTGAGAAGTTACTCTGGTTATACGACAAACGTAACATGATCATATAGCAGGTGCACTACATTGATAAGCATGGTATGATCTGAACACAATCATTACTGTGAATTTGTTCCTGTTTATAGTTTTTAACAGAGTATTGTTGGTGTTTTTCTTACCGTATATTTTTCCCAATACTTTTGTATTTGCATACTTTGGTACTTTGATGATGACTGATCAGACTCCTAATCTTATTAAGATTAAAACCCCCACGCCTCCAAACTTTCAGCTCATCCCTTTATAAGCAGATAATGTAAAAGCTTGGTTCTGCTACGCAGAAGCCAAATTTCGAGACCACGGCCTGACTGGTTCACGCGTTCAATTCCTTGCTGTCGTAAGGCCACTTCCACGTAAATCGAATAGGTTCGTCACACCTTCCTTTTTTAGCCCCAACTACCTAAAACCTTATGACCAGCTCACAAGATCAATTCTCAAACGTGGAAACTCGAGTAACAGACAACGTCTCGATGAGTTGTTCTACACCATCGAGCTGGGTAAGGATCTAGAGACAGAAATGTTATCACGCATGATAGAAGTGATTGGTCAACGCACTTTCAACGAAGGACTCTTCTGTCAACTCTTCCTATCAAAACTGCCACAACACGTACAAGCAGTCCTAGTGACATTGAATAACAACTCAGCACACGACCTAGCTTCATCTGCTGATCGAATTCTGAAGATCACCAGAACTCACCACAATAAGGTTTATTCCGTTACAGAAAAAGCGTCTATCGATTTTTGTTGAGTGTAGACTGTCTTAATTGAACACATAGCATTTGTAAGCCGGTTCACGTAAGAATTGAGATCCAGGTTAACTGAGGTGGAAGCAGTTTCCACAAACTCACCTAGTAGTCGAAGAGTCGTTCCGTAGACTAATTCGGTAACACTGCATCCAACATCTTCTTTTACCGTGCTGCGAATCCCGAGTAACACTAATGATAAAGCGTCGATCCACTGAGGGATGTTTGTTGCTGAAAGTGATGCTTTCAGTTGTCGATGGAATCTTTCTACCAAACCGTTAGACTGTAGGTGGCAGGCGGTCGTTCTGAAACGCGTAGTTCCAAGAAGTTTTGTCAGAGGGTGGAACAATCCAGATTCAAACCGACGTCCACGGTCTTTTGTTACTGTGAATGGACAACCAAAGTTGGCTACCCATCGTTCGACGGAAGCGCAAGCAATCGTTTCACTAGTGATATCTCTGAGTGGAATCGCTTCTGGCCAGCGTGTGAATCGGTCCACGCATGTCAGAATATAAGAAAATCCATTTGATTCTGGTAAAGGTCCTACCGAATCAAGGTGGACGTGATCGAATCGAGCGTCAGGGGTTGAGAAAGTGCCTAGGGGACATTTAATGTGTTAAATTACTTTGTTCCTCTGGCAGGCCATGTATGTGCGCGCCCATTCTTTGATATCTTTATTCATCTTCGGCCAGCAGAATCTCTCAGTTATCAGTCTACCCGTAGCACGAACTCCAGGATGAGAGAGGTTGTGCAATGTGTCGAAGATGATTCGTCAATAACTTTTGTGAACGACTGGATGGGCTATTCCTGTAGAAAAATCACAAATTAAAGTGTTCTTACCTTTTCCAATCGTTTTAGTTTGGAGTTGGAGCGCTGTTGCGGCAAACCGTGATGAAAATCGATATCTTCACTTTGAAGTCGAGCTAGTTCAACAAGGCCTATTCTTTGGATACGATTCGAGGAATGTATTTTCGATAGGGCTTCGGCAACTACATTGTTAGCTCCCAATATATGTCGTATGTCACTAAAGAATTGGGCGATATAGTCTAGATGGCGCGACTCTCGTGGAGAGCACTTGTCTGAAGATGACTTCATCAAAAACGTCAGTGGTTTATGGTCAGTGAATATTGTGCATTCCCGGCCTTCGATGGAATGTTGAGAATGTCTTACAGCACAGTACATGGCTAGTATTTCACGTCCAAAAGTGCTGTATCTCGATTCAGTGTCGTTTAATCGTCTTGAGAAGAATGCTAAAGGTTGCCAAACTTGTCCAATCCATTGTTGCAGAACTGCGCTAGTACCTGAGTCAGAAGCGTCGACCGCAATGATGAGGGGAGCTTCAGTATTGTAATGTGCCTGCATAGTTACATTGGCTATTGCCTCTTTAGTTGCAACGTGACTTTCTTTGATTCTAAATCCATTGTGACCACATTTTTATTCCCACGAAGCTGATCCGTTAGCGGTTTCACAATAGATGCACAGTTGTGGATGAATCGTCTGTAGAAACTTACCAACCCGTTGAAAGCTCGTAACTGCTTAATGGTGGTTGGTTCCGGATACTCCAGAATAGCTGCCACCTTGTGTTTTTGTGGCTGTACACCATTAACATCAATAGTATGCCCCAGAAAGTCTAACGAGGTTGTTCCAATTTGGCATTTCTGTATATTATTGGTAACTCCGTATTGCTGCAGTCTTCTAAAAGCTGTGTCTAGATGTTTCATATGTGTTTCCTTGTCTGAGCTTGCTATCAAGCAGTCGTCGACATATGCATGGACATAGTCAAGCCCGCGGAACACGCCGTCGATAAAACGCTGAAATGTTTGTGCTGCATTCTTCAAACCGAAGGGTGTTCGGAGGAATTCGTAAAGACCGAATGGGGTTACAATAACCGTTTTGGGTATGTCATTTTCGGCCATCGGTATTTGATTGTATGCCTTTACTAGGTCGATTTTCGAAAATACTGTCATTCCCTCTAACGTGGTCGTTAGGTCGTGGATGTGTGGTGAAGGGTAACGATCAGGCGTATTTTGCGCGTTAAGACGTCGGTAATCACCAGTGGGACGCCAATCATTGCTATTTTTCTTCGGGACCATATGTAATGGAGACGACCATGGGCTGCTGGATGGACGGATTATTCCCAGGTCAATCATATGATCAAATTTGTTCTTCGCGATCCTTAATTTTTTGGGTGTTAGTCGACGTGCTTTGGAGAATGCAGGTTGACCTGTAGTCGTGATGTGATGTGTAACATTGCTGGTTACACATGATAACTTCGACGTCGCTTTATTCAGGTTCGGATACTTGTCAAGCAGTGGCTGAAAATAAGGGTTAATTAAATGTTTAAAGCAAAGAGGACATAAGCTACAACGTGTAGCAGTGGTTCCACGCACGTATAACTTTGTGCTGCTGTCAACTAGCCAATTTATGCTAGGGTTTACAAGGCAGTTGTGGTGGCTTAGTAAATCTATGCCTATGATAGGTATTTTCCCATCAGCGATAGCAAAAATCCAGTGTATGGGTTTGCGCAAGCCGACGTTCAAGTAGACATATTTTTTCCATACGTAGCTACTTGGTTTTCGTCGGCTGCCTGTAGATCAAATGCAGCTTCATGTTGGTGATCTAACGAAGTTGCAGGTAGGAGACTGACTTCTTCGCCAGTATTGACGAGGTAGCGAACCTCCGTTATCACATCAGTGATAAATAACAAGCGGTTGTTTCCACCGGCTACAGTTGCCGCTAACGCGTGGCTGTGGGATAGTTTCCTGACGCATCAACAGTGGATCTGTGGCAAGGGAAACAACAGGGGTCTCTACACTTCCTCGAGTCCTTGCCATAAGTGTTGTGATACCAACAACAATGTGAATTTACTCTTCGTCGAGACGAGGATTTTTTGCGTGACGAACTTCGTCGTCGAGGATTGCTTGGTCGGCGTCGTTCCTGTAGATCGAGGAAACGAGAAAGAGTACTGCACAATTTCGTTTTCGGTCTCAAGAGGTTTTTCTGTAACCGAATAAGCTTTGTTGTGGCGAGTTCTGGTGATCTCCAGAATTTGATCGGCAGATGAAGCTAGTTCGTTTACTGGGTTGTTGGTAAATGTTACCAATACTGCTTACACTTGTTGTGGCAGTTTTGATAGGAGGAGTTGACGGAAGAGACCTTCATCAAAATGCTTCGACCAATTACCTCTTTCATATGCGATAACATTTTCGTCGCTTAACTGCTATCAAGCTCAATGGTGTGAAACAACTCGTCAAGACGTAGTCTGTCGGACATGTCTAGACGTTTGAAAATTGATATTTTGAGCTGTTTGTACGGTTCTAGGCAGTCGGGACTGAAAAGAGAAGGGGTAACGAACCTGTTCAATTCACGTGGAAGTGACCTTATAACCGCCAGAAATTGAACGCGTGAATCTGTCACACTGTGGTCTCAAAATTCGGCTTCTGCGTAGCAGAACCAAGCTTCTACATTATCAGCTGAAAACTTGGAGGTGCAGGGATTTTAATCCTAATATGCTAAGGAGTCTGATCTGACATCATAAAAATAGTAATGTATGTAAATACAAAGATACTGTGAAAAATATGCGTGGAAAAAAATAAGAAAAACACCAATAATACTCTGTTAAAAACTATAAAAAGGAACAAACTCACAGTAATGATCGTGTCCAGATCACGTCGGGCTCACTAATGAAGTGTACCCCGGTATATGACCAAGTTACGCTTGTTGTTCAACTGAAGCAATTTCTAGCGATTGGACTCACTTTTACGAATGAGAAGAAATCAGAAGGCACTGAAGGATGGAAGAGAAATTATATTTGATCGTAAACAGAGCTTCAATCAGATAGCTACGTCTAGGCTGGCAAACTAGAAAAAGATGCTTCCCACGGTGGTTTGAGTTGTGATCTGGTAGTGATGCGTGACCGCGCGCCTTCAACTAGTAGTGTTCGCTTAAACAAACATGATCAGCATCAATGTCGAGAGCCTATGCAACTATTTATTTTGGGGATTATTTGCTGCTACACACAGATATTGAATACATACGTATGGAGATTTAGGATACTATGGGAATGGGCATTCAATAGCCACTCGTTTTAGACTCGCTAACGATTCATCAACATCTAGTCTACTTATCTACAGTATTTTTTAACGCCATCATATAGCACCATTACGACTTAGAAATTGTAACTAGTTAAGTTGGTGAAACCTTGTTGATAAATTAGTTTGTTTCTTCATGGTTGCTATCAATAATCATTTGTGATTTTTATGCCTATACCAGCAACCTACACTTTACAATTTACCACCTTGCTAAGTTAACTAACGATTCAGCGGACAACCATGCTAGTCACCAGCCTGCTCAGTAAGACAGATCTCATTATTCGTCGTCTGTCTTCCTGTAAAACTCAAATTGACTCCATACACTACATAATGCCATTTCCCTTCAAAAGGTAGTTTACGTTAAATTGGTTGCAGAAACTTTCAGCAGTCTCCAAACAATTAGGGAATAACTAGTCATTAACCTTATAGTCTAAATCTCATCAATACTTCGTCATCTTTAACGTATCAGAATTACAAACACACCTTTGGCTGCACAACAGAATTAGAAAAAATACGACGTTTTATTTGTTGATTCTTAATAGCTATAGCTAGTACAAGTGATTGCTGAGTTAAAATAATAAGTCTCCAGATGAATTATTCCACACGTTTACCAGTGTTTATTTAATCACAGTCAGTTATCTATCCACAATCCGAGAAAGTACATGTATTTTTTGTTTATAAAACATTGTTTTTCTTGCAAAGGTTGTATAGGTATTAGTAATGCCAGTGCCAAGGTGGAGTGTATCTCCCTATGACTAAAGAAAAACCCATAGAGATTAATAGAATAACTGGGAAACGAGTTAGTTTTTCAGTACTTTGCTGTTATACTTGACTGGCTCGCCAATACATACACAACTCGAAACAGATATGCTCAGACAAATGTCGACAGCTCAATCCGACCTCATACTTCAAAATAGTGACAATAAAAGTATCACTATTATTTAATGATGCGGTTATCATTCCATCATTAAAATTTTACCGCTCTATAGGTTCAGTGTAACTACACTAAACCCCAGCGAAGTTACTGTACGTACTGATCACTGGATGTTGAATGAAGTATTGTAACTTGTCAAGGCCAATATCGTCCACGGACCAAATCGAGATCCGAAGTGAACACGGCGTTCGTTGCGGCGTGGTGGTAATCTATTTCATGTAACTTCCCTTCCATTCCCTAAAGTATATTCTTATCTGGCAAGTATTGTAGGAATATGAAAGTTTGGCTACCATGGTTAGGGTGGGCTAGGCAATGGAGCCATTGGATGGTATGGCTTTAGCGTAAGTCATGTAAGATAGACGGGTACACTATCTCAATCGAATTGAGGAGAGTTGGACTACTAGTTGACGTTAGTCCGGTACCTACACTCAATGCATGCTGTGTCAAAGTTCGCTGATTGGTCTCATTATATTCTAAGCAGAATGGTCGACTTTATTGATGCTGATTCCACACGCAATACCATATATTACAGCCAATATTAGCTTTGCCTTACACTACTCAGACACATTAATCAGACTGAATGATCAAGAAGTCAGTTAATCTCAGGCTCGCCTATTATATTATAGTAGACCAATAAGTTGTACCACATACATACAAGACTTAGTAACTTATTCTCGATAGATCTATCGTACCATTATTACCCAATCACGTGTCTTCCTCCAAACATGTCAGGCCTATTCTCAGCTAATCGAGGACGTGCTTGATATTTTTTGCGTCAATTTTACACAAACTTCGACATTTTCATTACTGTTTTCTGCTGTTACATCATTTGAACAAACTCTGCTTCTTGTTTATGTCTTGGTCCGATTTGAAATGGAATGAGTTATTGTACCATAGAACCTAAGTTATCTATCAGGAGCGATAAACCAACAATATAAGTTCCACATAAATACATCTATTTGGCTTTCTACTTATTTATATAAACATAAAATTTGACACGAATGGCCACCAGAATGCGTGCTCCATACACGTAGAAACATAATCTTGTGAAATGAGAGAAAGTAATCATAACCACAGAAAAAAATAAACACGAAAACCAGAGACTACTGAGAAACATCCCATTAAAAAGTACAACTAAGAAAGACTTCCTTCGATTGATGAAGATCGTTTTACTTTTATGAAGAGTATGATGAAAAATTCGACAGGATCATCACTGGCTTCTATTCTGGACCATATTTGATATCTCAGGCCTCTGTGTTGTGCTGCTTGTTAGGCCTCAACTAAACAGTCATAATAGACCGAAAGAAACAAGTTTTATACAACCTCCCATCCCGGAGACATGTTAAAAGCTGACACAATGAAAGTCGTCGGGATGACATTTACAAGACGTGACAAATCATTGGATGCCGAAGTCTCAATATGGTGATACAGTTTCAATCACCATCACTGCACCTAAACACGCTGCCGAACCCAAGTATTACTAATATGACGTTGATAACGGATGTCAACAATCCTTCGGAGTCTACCATGGTCGAACACAGTCACTAAACAGTCTCAGCTCCGAAGGACCAGGTTTTACAGGGATAAAAGCAAACACACCCGACCTTTTGCAGTCAAACTTACATCATGACGGCTCCAAAGCTGGCCTAGATTGGTACAAACTGACTTTACAGTGTGCACAGATTAGTCTCATCTAACACACCATCACAAGAGCATACATTTGACGGTTTACTAGAAAGAGCGACATCATTCACAGACTTGTCTGGTAGAAGCAGCCTGCATTTGAAAGGTGCCATACGTGCGGACACTAATTGTTAACTAATTAAGTGTGACTGGCATGGTAAGACAATATCGTCCGTCCACTCAGAGTTAAATTCTTTTCCCAGGTGGCAGGTTCGCATCATCATCACCCAGTTTATACAAAGATTTTCTCAGAATGTCGCCAATGAAGAAGTTAAGGTGGCATGGTTGTGACCTCTGAAGATTTACTTGCTGAGAAACTACCTCCTGATTAAGTATATCCTCGCACCCCTACTGTATAATTTGTAATACATAAATACACATCAAACCTGACTACATTTATTAGCATACCTCACACTTTATCCCATTTGTTATGATTTCAATTACTATATCGAACGTTTATCTCAACTTCAGCAGATAAAATATGTTAAGCATTGATTTATACATTATTCCTTTTCATTTCAAGCTGTTTACAGTTGGTAGGGGAAAGTCGAAATATAATGAACGCACTGTATTCTTTAAATCTTCTCTTTGCGTTATTAAAATTTATAACGGGATAAGGCTGTACGAAAATTGTAGTTACATTCGAAGCTGAGAACGGTCAAATATAATGTGATTTGTACGTATGTACTATGAATAACCTATGGGACAAATAATCTAGTCAGAAATTTAACAAAAACTAGCTACCAATTAATTACGGAAAGTCGTACATTTTGGCATGATTGGGGAATATCATCTATAGTGGATGATGACTGCTCCATAATGCAAAAGCAAACTGATAGGTCCCGATTCAGTGACCTAAAGCTAGCGTGCTTGTTGAGGTCTGGAGACGTGTATATAAATCCTAGTAGTGGTCGTGAGTGAAAACTGCTAGAGTCATAAACTATGATGGTGAGACCATTCACCGATATATGTATTTTTGACGGTTCACTACCTAAAGGTAGTTTATTGTGAGAATTCACTTACTGCTTTTATTACATAGTGAATGGTTAAAATAATAACTAAGAAACAATAAGTATCAGTATTTGCAGTCTAGATGATATGTATACCACAAAAATCAGCAAACACATATTTATTTATTATGATTCGAAATGTTAGAACGGTTGGGAGCTGTTAAAGTTTGCACTTGATGCGCTGGCGCCACCAGTAAACCTTCTATGCAAACCAGTAGGTATTCCTTTTGACAGTAGTTCATCCGCAAAATGACTTTGTTTTCTTTGTACTTATGAATACAAACACACTGGAACATAGCCAAATGTACACTCATTATACGAGTAATTAAAGTATCTACCTACACTCATAAGTCATATATTTACGTGTCTAGTGATGACAGTAATTTGTGGTAAAACGCAAAAATCACACAGGTAATTTTTACTTATACAAATTGGTTGAGAAAATGCATCAAACATCAGGAAAGTAGCTATCTCTTCAAGTTATTTTATTTTGGTATATCCAAAATAACCACTTAATGTTCAAATATCACGCATACCTTCAATATTTTGGATAGGTGAATTGTTTACTGAGCAGGTGAGGATTTAGAACCAGCTTTGATTTTAGCATTACTGTATGAAGTTTTAATCCAAGTTGCTTTAAGATTTAACTAAAGGTCCTTAGATGAACCTCTTTTAGACTGCTTCATTTGGATTACGAATGTCTCAATATCAAGATACGTAAGTAATAATGTAAAGAGTAAAGAAATATGTTTTTGAAAGAGCACTTAACATTAATAATCTCAGTCAAAAAAGAATTAATAGACAAATAACAGTCTGGACACTCATAGAGTATTATTTTGTTGCAGCATCGAAATAGATATTTTAGCAAACAAATTGTTATTACAAATGTCTATTTTATGAAAACTAGAAACAAGTCAATAATTCGAAAGGGCATTATGTTGCATTTAATTCTGGATCTGTAAATCCTAATCGTTTGGATTCGAGAATTGTTCCTGTTGGCACACGTTGTAATGCAGCGACAGCACAAAATTTTAGATGACATAGTTCTTCAACAACAGCTTTTTCACCAATAACACATCCTTGAACAGTACAACTACGAAAAAGAGATTGCTAATTAAAGCACACGGTAAGGAAAGAATAAGTAGCATGTGAAATAAACAGAAAGAAATGTAACTCATTCTTTAATTCAAGTTGGTTAATTAACTGCAATAACGTAGTAGAAAAGAGTGATGAGTCAATTTGCGCTATCATATTCTTAATACACGAAGCAACGAAAACCCAAAAAATAAATTAAGCAATTTAGAGTTAAATTTACGGAGTTCGTCGGGGATGAATGCCTCCGTGCCACTAAAACCAATATTGAACTACGTTACATAAACCTTTCGACAATTATTTTCCATTTTTGAAAAACCTGAAGATCCCATACAAGCTTCAAAACTCACAGCCGGTGGCTAAGTAGCTGTAGTTAAGGTGAACTGTTACTCAATCTCAGCATGTCAGGTCGCTATTTGCTTAATTCAATCTTGTCTACGTATTCTTATAGAAGAAACATTATATTGTTTCAAATAAATTATTTATTACTTGGAAGCTATCTAGGCAACTCATACACATGCTGCGCACATATGTTTGATGATAATGGTAACGAAAACCAGATTCTGAACGACTTGAGTGATAACGAAAAACTACTCGGGGTACGTTGCTCAAACCGAACGGAGTACATTTCTAGAATGGTTTACTACGATATTAAATGTACGTATAATGAGTGACATAGTTGAACGAGCAGATAAGTTCATTGATGTTGGTTAATGCATTAACTGAAGTCGGTTGTGGCCAGCGGAATATCGTCACAGATATGAAAAGCCAGCTTATACGTGCTTATCAAAGAGTTAGTATATGGTGGACCAGTTCATCAGCTTACTGACTTCAAAATATGCTTTATGGGAATTAAAAACATGCGTTGCTGGACAGCAACCGATCACATATATTTTCAAAGCATTCCTTGAGTATTATCGAACTACCAAGTGAGTAGTGGTGAGGTTAAAGGTAGAGTACTAAATAAAGAAGTTGCGGCCTCCATCAACTGAAATGATTGATATGTGTCCCCAACCAAAGTCCACTTCCACGAGAAACGCTGGTTGATATCAGAGTAGTACGGAAGAATATTCAGGAGCCAAAAAAGGCGTGGCACCAGTCTACGAAGTCACTGACTGTTGATCTGAGGTGCAGATTACATGATTAGCGTCTGCATGATAATTTTAACCTACGGTTATAGTCAGTCACAGTTTTAAAAATTGGATGACAGGGTTCAGAATAGATTTGTGTTACATGTATTTATTCCCTATTTTCTTCTAAATCCAGAGTTTTAGTATTTCCCCACATTTTATTTTATGAATTCAATCAGCTGTTTGAAGAACATTATATGTAGTTAATCTCTTTTAATACCAGAGTTTACTATCATTAAATAGAATGTTCCAGCAGTAAGACATATTTACGAACCGTACATATTTGCACAAATTACGCAATACATAGAATAAAAATTTTAAAATGCACCTTAGAAATCACATATAATTTTATACACACTGAACTATATCTTGTACAAAGATTAGTTACGTTAATAAGTTTAGTAAATCTATGTAGGTGGCTTAGTGTTTTTCTACAATCCTCTAAATAAATGAAGTTATTTTTGGCATACTCACAATGAAACATCTAGGGGGCCTGGGGACAGTAGTGTTGTTTCTGCATATGTATTCAGAATAGTAAAAATAAATGGCTCTGAACTCAACTAACAGTTCAAAAACGACACACTGTGAAGTTGAGACATTATTAGTAAGTTTAATAACTCAATTATTTAGCTGGCGAACAGGTATGATTGATAAAATCGCCAATGTGAGTCACTGGTAGCTAATTCTAATGTAATGGATGTGAGCAGTTACATGTGAGTACAATTTCTTTCGGCAACGAATCAACTAAACTGGTGAAGTTAAATCTAACAGTAATTATTTTTTGTTGTATTTAGGAATAAATAATGTCAGTTTGTGCCGATAAATGTAAAGTAAAATAACTAAGCGAAATGACTTTGAAACACTAGGAAAATATGAAACTACTTGAGTGGATTTCGCTTGTATGTGATTTTAGAAGTATTTATAAATGTTGACTAAAATCGCAATGAACTTCAGAACATTGCCTTTACAAAGATTGAAATACACGATCGTAAACAAATGACAAAGTAATCATTTATAAAATAGAATATTAATGCACATTATGAAGCAATCAGGTACAATAGTGAAGTTTTAAACTTGAAAAGCGACTACTTACTTATCTTTTATTTCAGCATTTGAGAGGAGAACCGAGTTTAAGACCTTAACATCGGCACCAATTATGCATGAAGCGCTCACAAAACTTGCACGAATAGATGCTTTATTGTCTACTACGCTGCTCTCATGAATAATGTTAGCTTCCTTTCCTGATGGCTGCAATCCGATGAGACTGGAGGAATTCTGCATAATCTATTGCAAGAGTGTAGTATAGTGATACAATATCACACTGATATTTATAAGAAGTTACAAGATTTAGATGTATTTATACCTTACTTAAAGATATATAATGAAATAAATCACACGATGACGAATGAAAAAACAAGAGTTATACGTCACTTCCACTTAGTACGTCGAATCTATTTAGTATGATTATAAATTAAACTTGTCGATGTTTCAAAATAAGGCTGTAGATCAGATTTAAATATCGAAGGTTTGGAGAATACTAATGCATGACTTATAGCAAGCACACATGAACATGGAATAAACTTGCATAGGTTTAGAGTGCTAAGTCTAACCACATAACACAAGAGGGAATAATAAGTATTAAACTAGACAAAAAAAAGACTGAATGAAAGGAAAACGAAACACGAAGTTTTATGATACAACAGTAGTAACCAGTTTCATGAATTCCATACATGATCCTGTGCCTAAAAATACAGAAGACCAGGCATTTATACAGAAGTTAGCATTTGAGATAAACAAAGTTAGAAAAGGCCCTCCAAGGATTGGTTTTAACAATGTCTTTTGGCTCTCCATTTCAGTTTACATTCAAAGAGACGGAGAGCTGCTTACGGAAAATAGTACTACTGTAACTGTGGATAGTAGCAGAATAGTTTGGTAGTTAATTTTAAACTGCACATTGTCCGCCTTTTGTTCCTGATATCTAAGAAAGCTGTGGTGTCAAAATGATGACCGTTTAAGATCGTAAAAGTTTCGAAATAGACCTACAAGGAGTCATATATTATTGATGCTGCTTCTTAATATTGACACCATTCGTGCCACCAACTCTTTTAATTTTATCTTTTACCTACATGCCATCAATTTTAAAGATTTGAATTAATGGAATGCCACTCTTGGTTTCTTGAAGCCTCGCTTCGAACACGGAGCTTTCAACACATGAGCCATATGTTAGGTAAGACAACAAGCCTTATTAGCTAGGACCTTAGAATCTCGTGTCACCAATGTGCCCTGTTCATCCAGAAGTCGCATACAGGACCTACGTGTGGTCATTAACTTAAATTTGCCTAGTTAATGAAGAGGTCTAGTGCTATTCACTATTCATAAATCAGGAGACTTGACAATGACTCCTCATAGTCTTATTGGTTTAAGAGTAGCACTATGTCTGAAAACAGAACAGGCATTCTGTCTTATACACATGTGTGCACCGATCGGTTGCATAGCACAATATAAAGTCAGGAAGCTGGAGATACACGCTGTCGCCTCTTTTGTGTCTTTGTCACCCACCAACTAAAACTTGGACGCAGCAAGATTGGTTTACATGAAGTGTTATAATATCTCAAACGCTTGCAAATGATTTTAGTGATTAAGTCAAACTGAAAAACACAAGTGGGTTACTTAGCATCCCAACGAATAGACAACTGTGACTGTACCCATTAATTATACATAGACAACCGTTTACTTCTGCTAAGGGGTTCGACAGAATACTGTCGCTCCTTTCGGAGCACACTTCCTGACTGTGATCACCCCTTAGTGCTAGGATGCATTTGCCACAATTTTACTGGATCCAGAAAAGTTACAACTCTGGGATGCTTAGAGCTCAGTTCAATAAAGTTTATTTCGGTTACACATAGTCGATCATAAATGTAATGTTTATATCAAAGAGGTTTTGTTTAACTTTCAAACGGTCGTACATATAGCAATCATACCAATCAGTAAATTAAACCAATAGGTTAAGAATGACGAGTGGAGTACGATAGGGCTAAGTAGAATGATAGATTTTCGAAAACTTCCCATGGAGTTATAAGCACCATACGTGAAGATAACTTAAATGTAAAATGGCAATAAACCTACACAATGGTCATGTGTAACGAAATTAAGGAAAAGAAAAAGCTGTGGGGATAAACAACACTAAACAGAAATTCAAGCTTATCTACTAAACAGGCATTACATAGTTAGCTGTTAATGAGAAGGCGAGTATCCTAGGCAGTAGCCAGGCATTACTTTATGACTTTAAAATATGGCTTATGAAAGTAGAAGGCATGAGTAAGTTACACGTTTTGTTTTCGACGCACTGTTCACGTATTGTAGGACAATTATGTAGTACCTTGATTTGACATCGAGTACCAAACAAAGCTAGCAAAACTGTAAATATTCATCAACCAAGGTGACTAGTACATGTTACGTATGCACAAACTATGGTTGATTTTGACGCCTAATACCGCGATAATAGTATACAAATCAGAATGTGGTAAAAGTTTACAAAAATGCAAGCCACCAGCTGACTCTTATCTGCAGATGAAAATAACTAGTTTGGAACTGTGTGACCACAACAACTAATTGTCGGGGACGTTTCGCGACATGGCTCAGAATCAGTTGCGATGATGCAGATGCATCCTCCTTTGTTATCCTCTCGATGATCTTGAGTTTCAATGTTCTTTTATGCACACCATATTCTCGGTCTTAAATCTTGTTTACTATTAATCGTATTATTATTAAGACTCCTTTGCTAATAACCTTATTAGCCATATCTTGTTGTGTTGACATGATGTGAAATTCGGGTTGATTCACATTTATACCAAGTTAGTTATTACAAGCTGACTCATGTTACAAACATTTGGAAACTATTTCTAAGGACTTGACCTAATTAAGTTGAGAAATAAATAAAATTGCTCTAAACGGTCAGTAAATAAGTTAGGCTTCAAAACAGTTTCCTGGTTCTGTTTTACGGACATCATAAAAAAAACCCAATAGTAAAATTACGGTACTTAGCCATTTATTTTACTGAGCATTACATTTACGGAAATGAATAGTAATAAGGACTAAAACAAATATGCATAGTTACTAACCAGGCGATTTGTCTCAACGTAAACCAGTGGATCCTCAAACTTAATTGAGATAATCTTATCATGATGTTCATGAATGCAGGCCCCACCTACTTGGCGGCATTCAGTGTAATTTGGCCCGTTATTGATATCAAATTCTCCATTAAACTCTCTGTTATTTTCTATTAATTATAAGATAATTATAATGTTAGTTTTACCTTGATTTATCTCTGGAGGGTCCGACCAAATATATTGCCAAATAGACCTTTTGTGGTAAGTTATATTTTCTCCTGTCTTAGAATTAACGTAATAAAATGATAAGCTTGGCTAACCTTGACAATACGATCCAATGCAAGCCTGGAAATCAAATACAACCCACAATCTCTAAGATCTGAACGACACAAGATAGTTTCCTGACAACGAAGGTTTTTTGACAGTTTAGACTGCTTTTTTATATCACTTGCAGTTGCATAAGTAATTAAGGTATTGCCATCTATCGTGGTCACAGTTAATTCACTGGAAAGAAACTTCAGAAGTCTGCTTTCTGTCGCAGGAAGAGACGAAAATACAGCCACTATTGATGCCCTTCTCCTGATCATTGTCAGAAATATATCGCGTAAATTGATTTCGTTGATAACGGTATTGGAATACGCAATAAAAAGATAGTCGGACGTTACTGAGGATCGGATAGTTAGTAATATTTCGGATAATGAGTAAAAGGTAGGAAGTTCGAGTAAGTTAACTTTCATATAAGCAGGCCAGAATCGCCGGTTTTCATTTATGAAGTTTGTTAGACGCACTGTCTGGGTTTTATTGTGAACAATTACTACGTCCAATATTTCACTCATGATAAAAATATTCACTAATTTAGTGAGGATTGTCTCATTTCCCAAAGGAAGTAAAGAAGCTGAACCCAGTACAGTCAATTGTTCTAGCTCAGGAGATTCTGCGTTGGATATTATTACTGCTTGCATTACTTGCAAAGCTAAACAAAAAACCAGATGGTAGTATGTAATTTAAGAAAACAGTAGATATTACGTAGTATGGCATCATAACTATTGAAATGAACCGCCAGTTTGCTTCATTTAGCCAAAATGTGGTATTTGCTAGCTTACTATTTAGTTTGTCACAACTGTTGACAAAATATAGGTATTAAGGGTGACATTATTGGTGGACGTCTTGAAAATATGCAATACGAAGTACTATAAAGGACTGATAATAATACAAAATGGTTCTAATCTTCTCACTTTTCCTCGAATTCTACATAATTGAAGAGGTTCTTAGTCAAAGTCAGATGTTTTAGTAAACTAGCTACGAAATTCATACCTAAATTTTAGGCTATCCGTATGTATACACAATAAATTTGTATGACGGATAGTCAGATACCCTTTGCCGACCAGTAATTATATCAAAAATGAGTACAAATATACAGTTGACTAATTCGGATAAGCACTTGGTTCTGTGGTTACTGGATAATAAAAATAAAGAATTGTTGCAGATTAAAAACTACCAGTATTTTTACAACACGAGAGTTGGTTATGAACTTAATAAGTTTGTCATTATTCATATATACTGCATTCAGTTTAAGACATTCTGAAGTAGAAACATTCACCCAGCTTATTTTCATGTTGTTTAGACTGTAAATTTCTTGCAGACAACTGTTTACAATCAATAACAACGCGAATTTTTGTACATGGGTCTCAGGAACCAATTTTGTAAAATGGACGAACTAATCGCCCCGTTCGCTCAAGAGTAAAAATCATATCGGATACAATAAAAAGTGAACTGTAGATCTCCGCGTCATGGATGTTTTCGTAACAACAAATGATCTACCTACTTTTGGAAACCTATGACTTATGTAAATCTAGGAAACACATTTACTTTATAACAAATTTTTGGTTTTGAAATTTCACGTACTAATTAATTAATAGATTTGTTTTGAATAGAGTGAAAATCTCAACATAATATAACATGGCCTCACGTGAGGCCAGTCATCCCCATCTACATATGTATACAACGCATTATGTAAATTGCTGAACATGCTGAGAAAATACAGTAATGTAAGCCGTTAATTAAAACTTAAGGTAACGCTAAAATTTATTAGACAAAATTGATGAAATTCAACCCCCAACATGCTCAAGAGGAACGTACTTTAGGTTACTCTAGTTTAAATCCTCGTAGTAGGACGTTTATGTGGCCTTGAGTGCCTATATATGTAGAGCACATATTTATTTGGAGCTATCCCATATCCAATATCGTCGTGACGAGCTGGTATAAATATTACAGTTTTTTGGTGTTCGTGCCTTTATATTACCGGTTCTGTCCCAGGTATTCGATAGTGTTCCGCAATCGTTGTCTAGCTGCTTCAATTTATTTTTTTCTCCTTTTTCCCACACTAGGTAGTCTCAATTCCAGACATTTGGTAAGTTAGAAGGGCTATAGGTAGAAACATGAATGGAGTGGTTTCAGCGGTTTGATAGTTCAAGGGATGTAGAATAACTAAATGGGGACAAGATAGAAAGGTGAATGCAGTCGGAAGGGATACAGCGAATAGCATCGATAATAGTGATAATAATAATAATGACGATAATAATAAGAATAACAGTGATAAGAATAGCAATAATAATAATAATAATAAAGTGGTAAGATCTAGTAGATGACCAGCTAGTGTGACGGTAAGCAGGTTGGTGGAGAGTGGGCGAAGGGTGAACCACCGGTAAATGATGGGAGGCTGTTAAGACATACCTGGTGATCTATCCTGATTTTTAAAACCTCTACCATGTAGGGGAGGGAAGGGCTTGAGTAACGTTACCTGGAAATACCGGGCCCACTTTAGGTGGGGAAAACTGCGATCTTACTTGTGTCGCCAAGATTTTGTGGGGAGGGGGGGCTTGTTTATGACGTTTGAAGAGGAGATGGATAAGTCTTCCATAGTTTCATGGGGTACTGACAATGCTGTAGGCAATTATAAGATAGCCCCCAAAGTTATCTATTATTGAATAAAAAATGGTCTAGCTGTCAAAACCTTTCATCGAGCAACCTTTTTCTGTGAATCTACTACCATTTCGGTCACCCGTCTTTGAACATTTTTTAGGTCATTGTCCCATGGAAGAATGTGAGGGAGGAGAATGACGTTAGAAATTTTAAGATGGTACTGAATATATGTTTTGAACTTTGTAACAAAGAGTCTCAATGTCAACTCTTCGCTTTTTCTTCTAATGTGGTCATTCAGTAGGCTTTCTACTACTTCTAGTAGTACCAAAATTATGGCAACTGAACGCTTAAGTCTCTTCTATCGCCACCTTTAAAGATAAGCAGATCCTTCTTCTATTGTCTCGGGTGTTGCTTGATGCTCAGTGAGTGCTGAAAGAGGATGGAGACAGGAAAGCAGGAAATTGAGGCGGATATGTTTTGGAATCTAGGTAGTGTATTATCATAGCCTGAGGACTTACTGTCTTTGAAGGCGGATAGCTTATGAAGGACCGATCCAGAGGTTATTGTGATTATTTTGATGAAATCGTTTTCGCCCTCTGCAGTTTGAACCTGAGATTTAGGTTTTCGGTTTGGTTGGTTATTAAAGTGTTCATTGAAGGCTTCGGTGGCTTCTCAGTTGGTGAGAGCTGTCCTAATGGTCTCGTGATAGTCATGATTTCTTGACGCGTACTGTTCCTTTGTGTCGTAGACTGACACATTTGCTTCGAAATGATTCACAACTTCGCTGAGAGGATAGTTTGGTGACAAGTCCTGTCATGGAGAACTCTCTAGTTGCATTATGTTATACCTCATGGTCATAGGCTTTGAGTGAGTTCCCCCACTTGTACCAGGTTATCACATTGGCCTTTAGAAGGTGGTCTATGTCTCTTCCCCCCTTTTTCTTCTGCTGGGTGGCTGGTGCACCGTCTGCGGAGTGTTCCTCTGGATGTAGCAGAAACAGATTTCCTTCACAGCTAGCCAGTTTTCGTCTGTAGGTAACTCATTACAGTTTGAGGGCAGTCGAGCTTGCTGTAGATACTCTCTCATTACATGACAGTTGGTCCTGATATAACTAAGACGAGGCATGTAGCCGTTTTCGGGAAGAGTTGCTTTGGTTATTATGGTGGGATGAGATGTATGCTTGGCCACTGTATTTGGTGGGAGTGCAGATTTCGTGACTCTAAGAGAAGTTTTTCTTAAGACAGTAGGTGTTAGTGTTTTAAGTCTGACGTTTGTACCCTATCGTATGTATTGCCCCATATGTTTATTCAGTTCTGTTTGTATCGAGGAGCATAGTATTAGACTGGGAACTATTCTTCTGTCATAACGCCTCTAGTTGTGTTAGTCCCCAACTATTAATATATTGTCAAACTTGATATCCGTTAGTGAGGATATTGACTGAATCATCATATTGTTATGAGCATGACTAATAATGGGTGGTCCGCACACTCCCATAATCAGGTATCTAGTGTTGCTAATACATTGGTAGCACCAAGTAGAATCTTTTAGCTTCGTTAGTGTGTTGTCGACACGGTGATTGGGGTAAACTGTTAAAGAGACTGCTTAAGTAGATGGCAACTACACCTCCTTCCCCATGCTCCCTGTCTAACTGAACAATATCATATCATGTGTCAAGGATGATACGATGCTGGTATTATTGAACGTTGTTTAGTCAAAGTGAATTCGGTTGTTAGTCAACATTCGTTCTGGAATTGACTGAGCAAATCGTCTGCGTTGCTGTTGGGAGTCGATATTGTCTAGAAGTAAAACCTCATCTATTGTGATTATGGTTTACTGTGCTGCTTTAAACTTAGTATATTCCTGTCGCTTGTGGTGAAATCATAAATTGTATCATAACGGCGTGTCTTTTGTTTCAACTGGTCGATTAGAAAGAATACGGTTACGGTCATTTGTGGTTCGAGAATTATTCTTGGTCTAGAACAGGGCTTACATAGTGTTCAGAGGCTGCACTAACGGCTCACTCACAACAAATTAGCTAGGCTGATTTGACAGTTTCTTTACGCGGCTTGTGCTCTCGTTTCGTGAATCATTCGAATCAGTTGGCGTTCTTGGCTGTTGCTTAAAAAGCTTCAGATCAGTGACGCTTGATCCTAGTACTGAAATAAAGACAATGCCTGAGTCTGTGAGAGGACATGGGGGAAGGGTTCCTTGTTCGATGAGTAGTGAAGATACTAATAAGTTTATGTTAATGCTTGTTCGGATATATTTATTAAGTTTGCTGCTGGCACATCACAGACTCGGATAGTATATAAACAGAGATTATTATTTCAGTTACCCGATTATGTTCCGAAATGTTTTGATGGGAACCTGCAGAATACCCCAGTTATATGAAGGAGTTAAATACGGTGTTATCAAATGCTGGCTTTAGTGACGAGATGAAGTTGATGTATCTCACTCGGCAAAGTACAAGGGTGGCAGCGAGTACCATCCAGTGCTGCAAATTTTTATCGTCAGGAAGTTGTGAGGAAGACAGACGAATTCTTAAGAAGGGATTTGGAAGGCCATCTTTGATAGCCAGTAATTTGTTTGAAACAGTAAAGGGCGATAGATGCCAAACATAAAATGACTCAAAAGAAATCGTTTCTTTCCTTAATAAGCTGTCAGTATGCGGAACATTCTGCTTTATCTAAGCAGGCCTCATGAGTTGGATTCGACGTCGGTACTTGAAACGATAGCCAGTCGTTTACCCACTAAATTACAAAGAAACTGAGCAAAATTGAGTGCATCTGTAAAAAATGAAGGTAGTGAGTTATAATTTTTGGATATATTAGAGGTAATTGAGAAAAAAACGAATCATTTGTTAAGTAGATTATCACGTATAATTCAATCTGCCCCTGGTTAAGATGAAAATGTAATCCAAAGAATGATATTAGTGAAGGGAACCTATGATTCTGGAACTGACAGATCTAAATGTCCCTTTTGTGAGTCCAAACACTACTTAGTGATATGTAGTAAATTTCTAAATCTGAGCGTTCAAAAAAATTGGAATTTATAAAGAAGATTGGGTTATGTTTCACTTGCCTGCGAACAGGGTATGTTGCCAAAAATTGTCCTACGAAACCGCTTCAGAGTGCGCGTACCAAAAATCGAATTCATCCACTGTAACATGACTTGCACACTAAAAACCAGGGAAAGGTAAACTTTGTTAAGGTCACCGGTAACAGCTTAAATTTGACACTTGAACCATCTGTTTTGACTCGCGATGAGGATTATCCTAAGTTTTCTGCAAAGAATGATTAAGTCAAACTTGGTAATACTCAACAAAGGTGTAGTGAATTAGAAACACTGTTATCAACTGGGCACAGCTTTCACCCTCTAGGTGTTCTTTTATATTTGTGAAGGTGATTTTTCAATCTAAACAACATGGCTTCTATGTTATTCGTGTGAATTATTGTTGAAGGATCTACGAAGTGTCTGCTGTGAACGACGATCTAATGACTGTATTCAAGTCTCTATAGATATTTATAGGACTTTAAATCATCTGTGTGAATTGTTGTTCCTCGTTCGACATACTTCCTAATAATGGAAATTAAGGTAGACATTTTCCGTTCAGAAACCCTTTCGAAGTCGATCCCAAATACCAAATACCTAATGTAGGTTTAAATATTAAAAAACTATCCACCCACACTGCATGTAAGCTGCATCGCTGATTATATTTACGCTTTCTAAGAACCATTTTATCGATCTCGATAATTTTACCGATGCCTCCCATAGTTATTGGCGTCAAGGTCTCCAACCATACATCTCTACAGAATTGATACCACTGTACAAATGCAGCTTCGGTAACATCCACAAGAATCATTCTCTACTGCTGGGAAATTATAGAACGCATGAAAAGTGAACTAAATCTAGGAGATCTCTTGAGCCGACAATTGTGGTATCGAAATATCAGTTAGTCACTCTTCTCCAACATTTGTCTATATTCACAGACTCACTAAAGTCACATAAACCCGTTAAACAAAGTAAACTTTTCTCTTGCAAATAGTTACCTATAACGTCATCTCATTGGTACGTCTACACTCTATAGCCCAGCCAGCAACCATTTAACAAATAAACACGCAAATATCAAAATAAAAAAGAAACAAGTAGGCATTCGGACTGATGAAACACTACAAAACAAAACTTGAAAACATTATTATGAACCAAGACAACAAGATGAAAAACGTTAGCCAAAGTGGCTTAGACGTAGAGGAAAAGTGACACACACTTCACCAAAAGCGCATGTCACTGATTGGTTGATACAGCTAGTGAAAGGGACCTGCGATATTATTTATCGACCAGCAGATATTTAGTTTTAGTCTCATGGATTTTCCTGAGTGTCTTTGTAAATTATTTATTCTGTAAGGCTAGCAACAAGGTGGCAATTGAAGATCACGAATTTCTCAGACATTATCAACCACAGAAACAAAGGTGGATGAGCGACAGGGTGATGCAGTAAGCACCATATGTTAGACTTATCCTTTTATTGGTTGTGCAATTTCAGTATATTCTTTTATAAGGAAATCATTCATTACAGCTGCATAGTGTCTAGTTACGTCTTCGGAGGTACTCAGTCGTTTGCGTAGAGCGTTCAGACGATGCAAAAAATATGACTTATTATTCGTCCATGCTAACTGTGAATCTTTCTACCGGAGTGATATACAATAATGACGACCTCTTAGCTGAATAGACTTTTGCATGATTCTGAACGCTGCTCTATTCTCAATCCACAGACCTTTATCTTTGAACTGACTTTTCGTTAACAGACCTTGCTGGTAGCATTTTTCCAGAGTAGTTTCAGTTTCTGATAGACCGAGATTGTTAAGCTTTACATGACTTGTTACATGGGTACCAAGATGTTTCATCAGTGTCCAACTAAATATGGTCCTTATCGTTTACGGTTCCTCTGGTTTTCCTAACCTTTGTTCTAAAATTCTCTGTGCTTCTGGAACATTGCAGCCAACTAATAATCCTATTCACTCATTTTCACATCTCCTCAGGTCTATACCCTGAAGATGCTGACACAATCGAAGCTGCTTCTAATCTGGTACCTTTCAATCTTAGGCAAACTAGGGACAGCATATGCTCTTTTTATACAAATTGTATTATCAAATTCGTACGAGCTAACTTCTGGTTGTAAAGCTTTTGTCCGCATCTCACTGTGACCGTTCATAGTCTCTATCCGAACACGGGTATACTTTATGGGCAGTTTTAAATCGTCGACTATTTTCTGAATAACTTACGTCGAGTTATTGCCACTATCCAATAATGCTAAAGTTTCTACCGTACGGTCACAATGACGAAAAATTACTGGGACCACTGCGAGTGCCACCTTAGATTCTTCGTTTGTCGCTCGGGACTTTGAAACTTAATCAGTAATAACATTACTATTGGATGGCGAGACGTGTCTACCACCAAAAGCTTCCATTGTCTACAATTCTTTGCTACATGATTACGCTTAAAACATAATCGGCATAACATTTCTTTTTGATTAAAAATAACGTTTTATCCACCTCGGGAAACAACAATGTTAGACACTGGTGGAGAAAGTAGTTGTCTATGCATACTATGCAAGCTAAATATTTTTCATGACGTTGGCTTGAAGGTGAGTAATGCAATGTAAACACTTTCCTCTTCGTACTCGATGGTCGTTAAGCAATAACATTCCGAACTCGCTAATCTGACTTTAAATTCACTGCAAGTTCTCAATATCTCGTGCACATTATGTCGACAAGTTCCTCATTAAACCTAGCTAAGTCCTCAAAGGCAGGCTCTTTGCCATGTTTAGAATATTCTACTGACGTTTCGGCCCATTTAAATCAAATATTCTAAAGCAACCTCGCAGTAATAGTTTTTGGCGTTCTTCTTGCATTCAAATCGGACTGGTAACCTTGCTGATGTGAAGTCACGACGCATGTTTGCATTTTTAGACTAAGATCAGCTAATGCTGACGAGTCGTCGCACTTGACTGGTAGTCCATCAATTATTTTATCTGTAAAAGCCCTAGCCACCATGTAATTCTGACCAATTTTCCGTTTTAAAATATCCTTAGCTAATATAAAGCCATCTATGCCATTCATTATAGTGCAATGTTCTATCGAATCCCCCGTCTTATCTGTGCACAACTGATTTAAGTAATTCAGACGTATGGCGTCATCGATTGTTACTTGCCCTACAACCTTCCGAAATTCTATCATGAATATCCAGTGCTTCTTTGGATTCCCGTCAAATTTTCTTATTTTTGTTTTCGGCAGTTCGGAGTATCTTTCTGCATGGTTCGTCATAGCACATATGTCGCATTTCGAGTTTCATCATTCACTAGAATTTTGTGGACGTACTTTCATAGCAGAATCTTTAACGCGATCCTGTTTTCCATTTCGTGTATCTTCCCCTTTGACAATTTTATTTCCAGTTGCTTCCTATGTAGGCTCCTTTTGCCGCTTGAAACTGGGCTTTCATGCTTTCCTAACTGGACCGATAAATCTGGCATACTATCTTCTAGATGCTGTTGCTGTTAACGCAGTAAACTTGAATAACTGTGAGATTTATTGATATACCGTTAGATTCTTCGGAATAGCGCACCCGAAGTCGATAAAGTCAAAATACTTTCTTGAGTGTTTGGAATATTTATATTGGAACAGGTATATAAATATCTGACGTGGTTCTGCAACAAACAATTGCTTGTTTACTAGTCACTTAGATTTAAGGTGATTAAGCAACAACAACAAAACGGTTACAGCAATCTGCACCTTACACACAAAGCGAAAAATGCCAAACAAAATGGCTGGCCAAACAAACACTGTTCTAACCAATAGAAAACAATATCTAGGAAGTTTGGTCATAACTGACCGATGAAATGCAAGTTACAAATTACACAATAAACACTCAACTAGTATAACAATTACCACTAAATCCAATACATTGCTTCGTTGATTTTGATTTTCTATAAGGACTTTATTATTAGTGATCTGCAAGTTATTGGATTACTTCGTAAAAAGTTGACTTGTGTTTGTGGACTCAAATTGACCTAAGCGCCATCCACTAACACACGAGATGGAGTCATCTTCTGTTATAATGGTTGCTGGTCAATAAAGTCAATACGAGAAGGCAGCTCCTTTAGCCAGTCTTGACTGACGTTTATGCAAAACTGCATGCTAGTTGTATTGTGAGTAATTCAATTGCCTGTTTCACTGGCATCGTCACTCATAACTGTAAGCGAGGTATCGGTAGTCCAATAATATCCACTGCAGGGACATTTACTCAGAAATAATGTTAAGATTAAATCTGTTGCTTGAAGTCAGAAAAATTGTTGAAGTAAATAAAATGGCTATTAGAATGAAAAAAATAAATGAAGGGAGAAGTATGAGAGTTGAATGGGTAAGTATTAATTACTTTAATCTCACTGGCATGTTCTTGGTACTTATGATCGGACATTGGAAGGGGATATTTTCAGTATGTCCCAAATCGAACTGCAACAACGCTTATACAAATAATTCAGAGGTGAGTTCTATCAGGATCTACAATGTATACTGACGAGTGAAGATCTTACCGGAGTCTTCGTAAACTCGGATACATTCACCATGTCGTAGTTCATAAGACATTTTCTCGACCAAAGTATAGGTGTACATGCACAAAATATCGAAGAATCTTAGGCGCGAGTAAAGGAGTTTCTTAGATTTTATAAAGGTTCTAGAAACAACATGACTTGGGGTCACATGGATAGGTTCATATTATGACTTTAAAATCGATGAACCTGTTTCAAACCTTCAAAAGTTAGTAAATAATGTAAAAACTTTATATCCTGTGTAATTTTCTTAAACATTTAAAGTGCACCCAATAATATGCTTGAGCTATGCTGTCGTACAACCAGGGCTACTTCTAGTGATTGGACCCACTATTACAAAAGAAAAAAAATAAGAAGGCAATCAAGAATGAAAGAGACAATGAAGGGTGGAAGCGAAAAAAAACTTCTTAAAAAAAATAATAAGGACAAAGTGTCCAGAAACTCCCCCTTTTTCGCTGAACTCAGAGACTAGTGCAGTCGTGTAGCTAGACTACTCTTATCAGGTGTTACCAAAGGTTTAGAGTCGGACCCGAAGAATCAAGACGTGGGTTTAAGGTAGCCAGTTGCTATAAACTAGCTTGTTACATATCTCAATAATTATAATGTTAATAATAATAATAATTTTACACTAGGTTTATATCTTCATGAAAGATGAATACACGAATGCATAAATACATAACAAAAACCAACATGTAGATTTAAATCGAAAATTTGTATCAGTATTTATCGTTCGTAAAAAAAATAGTCCAAGACATAAGACATAATGCATAATGACTGAAGGACGACTGGATTGTAACAGCGTTCATATACTAAAGGATGCCAGATAATCAAAAAGGCTTAAAAAGTAGTAATACAGTTTAGATGCATATACTGGTTGGATGCATAGTTTTGGCGCTAACAGACTAAAAAAACCGTCAGTAACAGTGTTATAATGAAGACTAACTAAATCACAGGACATCAACTTACTCTGATGACTTACGATTACATTTAACAGCCATCTGTCTGCGAACACTTCGCGTCACATTTGTTTCAAACCAACCGACTTTTAGTTCTTCCATTTGCCTACCTGGGTTGGCAAATTTAAGGCGATCAAGTTCCCGATTCTCTATGCCAGGAGTACCAATAGAACTATTCGAGTTATCATTATTATTTTCTTTAACTAAATTCACAATGTAATTTCGATGGCCTCCGGAACTAGATTTGCGAGCTTTAAAAATTTGTCTAGCTGATGAATGAAGCGATAGGCTCCATGATGATGGGCTTTCTTTACTAGACATCGTGTTTCATATTCAGTAAAACGAATAGTAAAGTTTGACTTGCTGTAAATGTTGTTCGATGTTGTTTGCAGGTATTCGGTTAGCAAACGGTGGAATCGACCTTCGGATCAAGGGCGAATAGCCTACAAGGTATAAGAGTGAACAAAATAGCTATGAATCCAGGACACAACCTAGAATCACTTACGCGTGAAATCTAAATTGTAGCCCAAGTGCGTCGCGTAAGTCTCACACTTTATCTTCTGAAGAAAGAACGCTGATCTCAGTGTGGTTGAATGTGGTTGGTTATATCGTGAAGCTAGGTTAGGAAATTGCAGACTATGTAACTGTTGAGTGTCAGAGAATTGTTGTATCCACGTTACACCTGAAGGGTTAAATAATTCCCACATTGGCCCAAATCCAGAGCCTAATAGCCAGTAAACAGAGCAAACGTATAGTTTTGGGGTGTGTGCAGGACGGAGTAGTCGTTGAAAGTTGGTCGAAATGATATACTTCAGGCCTAAGTGAACTGAATGTCACTGATATTGCCTCATTTTGTGAAATTAGTGCTAGACCGGATCTCTGCTAGATAGTCCCAGGATACCATGAACCACCATTATTGGGAAATCTAGTGGTCTGTTCTCCCGATCTCTATTTACCTGACTCTCAGCCTATGGTTTATCATGCTTAACCCTAATCCATGAGAGTTTTTGAGCTGCTAGTTTTTAAGAGGCTGAACGAACTCTCTTATTACTTGACAGAGCTCATTTGTACCCAAATAGAGGAGGGCTTCACATAAAATTATGAGGACCGTGATACAGACAGCGGAGTGTGGCTGTTGTGGGGTCGGCGCTTCCACGTAAGCTAGTTGCGGCGTTCACGCCATCTTTCAGGTTTTCCGTTTATTCGATGCAGGTGTATTGCATATTTAAATGAAATGCTTAGTAGATTTTTGTTTTAAGCTGGTAACAGAGGCTTAAGTTTGTATTTAAGTTTGTCTAACTACGTTACATTTGGCATGTCATTCATAAACTTTTATGCCAAAGCACTCCATGTAAGCTTAGAAGAAGTAATGCTGAACAGCTTTTAACCAATGAGAACGCATTTGTAGATAAAATTATAATTTATTGCGAAAAATAGATAAATGTTTAGCGGTAAATAATCCCCGAATAAAATATGCTACATAGGCTTTTACTATTGATGCTGACCATGTTTGCATTAGTGGACAAGACTAGTTGAAGGCAGTCGGTCATGCATCACCACCAAATCGCGACACGACACAACGTGGGAAGCATCTCTCTCTAGTTAGTCAGCCTAGAGGTTGATACCCCATCGAGGCTCTACTTACGATCAAATATAACTTCTCTGTCATCTCTCACTGTCTTCTGATTTGTTCTTATTCGTACGTGTGGATTTACTTGTGAGAAGTTACTCTGGTTATACGACAAACGTAACATGATCATATAGCAGGTGCACTACATTGATAAGCATGGTATGATCTGAACACAATCATTACTGTGAATTTGTTCCTGTTTATAGTTTTTAACAGAGTATTGTTGGTGTTTTTCTTACCGTATATTTTTCCCAATACTTTTGTATTTGCATACTTTGGTACTTTGATGATGACTGATCAGACTCCTAATCTTATTAAGATTAAAACCCCCACGCCTCCAAACTTTCAGCTCATCCCTTTATAAGCAGATAATGTAAAAGCTTGGTTCTGCTACGCAGAAGCCAAATTTCGAGACCACGGCCTGACTGGTTCACGCGTTCAATTCCTTGCTGTCGTAAGGCCACTTCCACGTAAATCGAATAGGTTCGTCACACCTTCCTTTTTTAGCCCCAACTACCTAAAACCTTATGACCAGCTCACAAGATCAATTCTCAAACGTGGAAACTCGAGTAACAGACAACGTCTCGATGAGTTGTTCTACACCATCGAGCTGGGTAAGGATCTAGAGACAGAAATGTTATCACGCATGATAGAAGTGATTGGTCAACGCACTTTCAACGAAGGACTCTTCTGTCAACTCTTCCTATCAAAACTGCCACAACACGTACAAGCAGTCCTAGTGACATTGAATAACAACTCAGCACACAACCTAGCTTCATCTGCTGATCGAATTCTGAAGATCACCAGAACTCACCACAATAAGGTTTATTCCGTTACAGAAAAACCTAATTCGACCAAAAACGAAGTGACGAAGTTTAACTTTACTTTCTCTCGTTTCTTCGACTTGCATGAACGACACCGATCAAGCGATTCTTGACGACGAAGTTGATTACGCGGAAGATCCTCATCTCGACCTCAACGACATAAAAACTCACGTTCGTGTTGATATTACAACAACTATGGCAAGGACTCGAAGAAGTGTAGAGACCCCCTCTATTTTTGTTAGACACAAACCCACTATTGACACATCGAGAAACTGTCTCATCGGCACGCATTAGCGGAGACCTTAGTCGGCTGAAATAGCTGCCTGTTATTCATCATTGATGTGATAATGAAAGTTCGCTACCACGTCGATACTAGTGCACAAGTCAGCGTCCTTTCTGCAACTTCATCCGATCGCCAACATGAAACTGAATTCGATCTACAGGCAGCTAAAGTATAGTAAAAGATATGTCTACTTGAACGTGGGTTTTCGAAAACCCATACACTGGATTCGCACCATCACCGATGTGAAAATACCTAACATAGGCATAGATTTACTGAGCCACTACAACTTGCTTGTGGACCCTAGTAAAAAGAGGCTAGTGGGTGGCAACAAAAAGTTACACATTTGTGAAACCACTGCTATAGGTTGTAGCTTATGTCCCCCTTGTTTCAGACATTTAATTAACCCTTATTTTTAATCAGTACCTGACAAGTTTTCAGATCTGAATAAGGTAGCTTCGAAATTATCATGTGTAGCCAGCAATGTTACACATCACATCACGACTACGGGTCAACCCGTATTTTCCAAAGCACGCCAAGTTGCACCCGAGAACATTGAGGATTACGAAAAATGATGATGATCATAAGATAGATCTGGGAATAATCTGCCCATTCAGTAACGCATGGTCATCTCCACCATATATGGTCCCATAAAAGGATAGAAGTGATTGGTGTCTCACCGAAGATTACCAACGACTGAAATATCAAATTACGCCTGATCGCTACCCTTTACCACACATCCACAATTTAACGGCTACCTTGAAGGTAATGACGATATTTTCTCAAATCGTCCTAGTAAAGGCGTATAATCAAATACCGATGGCCAAAAACGACATCCGCAAAACTGCTATCATAACCCCATTCGGTCTTTACGAATCCGTTTGTATGCCTTTTAGCTTGAGAAATGCAGCACAAACATTCCAACGTTTCATTGATGACGTGTTCAGGGGGCTAGACTATGTCTATGCATACGTCGACGACTGACTGATAGCAAGGCTAGATGAGGAAACACGTATGTAACATCTGAACACAGCTTTTGAAAGACTGAAACAATATGGAATCTCTGTAGCTATACAGAAATGCCAAACTAGAACAATCTAGTTGAACTTCATGCGGTATGCTATTGATGCTAATGGTATACAACCTCGAAAACACAAGGTGATCGCTATTCTGGAATATCCGGAACCAACCACCATTAAGCAATTGCGAGCTTTCAATAAATTGGTAAGTTTTTAGAGATGATTTATATCCAACTGTGTATCTATCATGAAACCACTAACGGATCAGCTTCGCAGGGATAAAAAGATGATCACAATGAATGCAGAGTCAGAGAAAGCCTTCACTGCAACCAAAAATTCAAAAGCCAATACGACTATGCTGGTACATAACAATAATGGAGCTCGTGTCAGCACTGCGGTCGACGCATCAGACTCAGACATTAGCGCAGCTCTGCAACAATGAATAAACAAAGCTTGGAAACCTTCTACATTCTTGTCTAGATGGTTGTAAGATACCGAATAAAGATTTAGCTATGTGCTGTGCTGTACGACATTTTCAGCATTTCGTCGAAGGTCAGGAATTTACAATATTCACCGACCATAAACCACGTTTTTCTCTGACGTTTTCTCTGGAGTTGTTTTCGGGTAAGTACTCTCCACAAGAGTCGCGCCATCTAGACTACATTCCCAAGTTCCCTTCTGATATACGACATATATTTGGAGTTAACAATGTAATTGTCGACGCCTTGTCATGAATACATTTCTTGAGTCGTATCCAAGGGAACGATCTTGTTGAACGACCTCGACTTCGAATTAAAGACAGTGGTCTTCATCATGAGTTATCTACAACAACACTCAAATTTTCAAACGAAAACGATTAAAATTGATAAAATCACTTTAGTTTGTGATTTTTCTACAGATACAGTCCGTCTAGTCGTCCCCAGGAGTTATCAATGAATCATCTTCGACACATTACAGAACCTTTCTCATCCCAGAGTTCATGCTACAAGTAACCTGATTATTTAGAGATTCTGCAGGCCGAAGATGAATAAGGATATCAAAGAATTGGCATGTTTCTGTCAAAAAAACAAGATAATTTAGTATAATAAATACCCCCTAGGCACTTTCTCAACCTTCGACGCTCAATTCGACCACGTTCACCTTGATTTGGTTGGACCTTTACCAAAATCAAATAAATTTTATTATCTTCTGACGTGCGTGGACAGATTCACACGCTGGCTAGAAGCAATTCCACTCAAAAGCATCACTGTTGAAACGATTGCTCGCTTTTTCGTCGAACGATGGGTGGTCAACTTTGGTTGTCCGTCTATAACAACGATGGACCGTGGATTGTTCCACGCTCTGACTAAGCTCCTTACAACTATGCGTTTCAAAACAACGGCCTACCACCTACAGTCTAACGGTTCGGTAGAAAGATTCCATCGACAACTAAAAACATCACTTTCAGCTAAAAACATCCCTCAGTGGATCGACGCTTTACCACTAGTGTTACTCGGGATCCGCAGCACGGTAAAAGAAGATGTTGGATGCAGTGTTACCGAATTAGTCTACGGAACGACTCTTCGACTACTAGGTGAGTTTGTGGAAACCGCTTCAACTTCGGCAAACCAGATCTTTATTCTTACGTGAACCGGCTTACAAATGCTATGTGTTCAATTAAGACAGTCTTCACTCAAAAACAATCAACAGTCGCTTTTTTTCAATCAGCCCTAAAATATAGTACACACGCCTTCATTTAAGTGCACACCGTTTAATAAAAAAGATTTTTGATTTCTGTAAAAAACTTTCCAACATGTTTAGAGAAAAAAATTTTAAAAAATCGGTAGGTGTAATATATGTTTAAGTATTCTGAGGATCTTATAGTTTTACTAGGACGTAAAGAAATTGGCGTTATGTCACTGTTTAAAGTTTCTTCTTACTTTTTGGTCGTTGATTGGAGTGTGTCAACTTTGTTGATGTCGTGTTCTGGAGATTTTGCAGCTGATTCGACATTAAATGGCTAACCTTCTAAATAAGGTGCTTTGAAATAATCAATGCTTACGTTTATCATGTTAATTTTGTTCATAATTAATCCAACAAATGATATCCAATTAAACGCCCACCACTTGAAATAAGTTCGATTGAATAGACTATTTTTGTTTAATTACCAAACATAGAACTGTTTAATTTCATAAACATGACTAATAATCGTAATCGTTTATTTTGACGCATTTTCCACCACTGTTTGTTATGTAACATTCTATTTCATTTTTGACTAACTATATTCATTATGTGATTGTACTAATTGTGTTTTTTTGGGTTTTAGAAACAGATATAAGTTTATACTAAATTCTTCCTTTTTCGACTATATTTAAGCCCAGACGCTGAGTTGACAGTTTTGAAAAAATCACTTGAAAGGTTATTTTTAGGCTTAAACATATCCTGCACTCTTCCTGGCCATTTTTGTCTATAGTAGGGTACTTTGATTTTTGCTTCATGACCCTGTATAGCCCTTCACCTAGCAAGTATTAAGTAACAGACTTATGCATTTTCCTGAGTGTCATCATAAAATTTCAATGCTGAAGAACAAGAAACAGGGAAGCACATAAGAGTGAGTATTTTGCAGACGTTATTAAGCCCATCAAATAACTATTTAACAAATAAACGTGCAAACGTCAAAATAAGTTAGAAACAAGTAGTCTTTTGAACTGATGAAACAACTGAAGCAGCGTTAAAAACATTGCAATCAATCATGTAGATGACAGAATAAAGAACAGCAACCAAAATGGCCTAGACTTGAAGGAAAGGTGAAGCACAATCCGTCAAAAGAAAAAAGCGCGTATTTCGAACTCTGACTTACTACTTTCCTATTTCTCCATCACCTCAATAATCACCGGTTTCTCACCAGACACAAAGAATATTTGAAACGCAACTGCACCCACATTATACCTACAACACAGTTTTTCAGTCGCACCATCCAATCCACCAGTCGGAGTATCTAACCAACCTAAGTGACTGCTGAAGGGCGCTTGATCTTGATAGCTACAGCTGGCTACAGAGTAAACCAGATTATTAGGAAATGGGTCTTTATTCTATTATCGTGGGCAGGAGACAGTAAAGTGAGATCCTAGTCACTAAAACATACAATGCTTCTCCACCTTTAATATAAGATAATAGAAAATATAATTCCTGTGAAGAATAAGGAAGTAAATAGATAGTTGAGCTTTATTGTTTTAGCGTATGCTTAAGTTTTGAAGTCAACTCTTAACTAGTCAACCTTAGTTGCTACATAAGCTTTCTCCTAGAATCAACTTTCGCAGGGACGTCTGTTCGATCAACATATCAAACAAAATCATCTTAGTTCTGCGCCTGTTGTTCAATGGAGAATTACTAGTTTGTCCTGCACCTGACTTTCGATCACTTGTAAGCAGTCTGTTAGTATTCAACGATACTATGTGGATTAGATTTACTTTTAAAACTTGTAATCTAATCTTGTAGCGTTAACATTGTCGCGCAAATAATGGTTGGATACTTGGTGAACTCAACCTCCTAACAATGACCAGAGCTCGGAAAATAACAGAAGGTACGAAAATGAGGCAAGGAAAAATGGGGAAGTACCGTAAGCGGGCTACCCAATAGTATGTTAGTGAGGTACGATTTTCTTATGCTCAGTCAGGCTATCAGATGTTTACTCATCTGCTTCTTAAGTCACCTTCAAGTCAAAATGAAAGAAGGATATACTTCAAAAAATATTGTTGAAACCCCATCACACCTAAATAATCGCTCCACTTTGTATAAAACGTTAAATTACAAAAAAATGTACAATTATAATTGATAAGTGTTCGTTTCTTCGGTCTTCGGTTTCCAGAATGGTTTAGAAGAAAATAGACATGGTGTAGATATCTTGTGCCCGCAAATGCATTAAAAAATCAATTTTATTTTACAAATATTTACAAACTTTTAATTCCAGAAGTTAGGTGATTACATTTTAGGCTGAAACTAAAACCGTGGACACCTCTGCCTAAATAATTGGTTGTACCCATCTAACGCTTTTAGTCACTTTTGCAGCCTTCACGTTTTCACAACTTGATTTCATGGTTTTTTGGTCTGGCAAGCGATCTAAAAACACGTATGGTGGTTCATTATCTAGATAAGCCGGTTTTAGCCTATAAGTACAAACTGAGTCGTTGTTTCCTTGTTTCTGAATCACAAAATATTTAGATTTTCTTGAAATAACTTTTAATGGCCCTTCGAAAGGAGAACTACGTGGTGCTTTTACTTTGTCACATCTTATTCAGACTTGTGAGCAATTGCTTAGATCCTTGGGTAAAAAACGTCGCTCGTGATTTTTCACGAGTGTTAATTGGCTTAAGTTTAAACATTTAGTCCCTTAATTGGTTTACGTAAGTTCCTAAATCGAGCTTTCTACTGTCAGTGTAAGGGTTAATAAACTTACTTGGTAGTCTCAAAGTTGTCCCAAAGACTAATTCTGCTGCTGAACATTGTGAGTCAGTTTTGACAGCTGTTAGCATTCTTAACATAAATAATGGCAGAAATTCTGTCCACTGACGGGGGTTTGAATGAGATATAAGAGCGATCTTTAGTTGACAGTGGAACCGTTCTACCATTCTATTTGCTTGAGGATGATATGCAGTGCAGCGTATACTGTTGGAGCTCTGCAATTTATCTAAGTTGTTGAATAGTTCATATTCGAACTGAGTTCCTCTGTTCGTCGTTATTGTTGTATGTGTACAAAAATGATCACCCAGTTATGTATGAAAACTTTGGCCACTGTTTCGGCTGCGATGTCCGTGATTGGTACGGCTCTAGGAAACCTTGTGAACTTATCCATACATATGAATAGATACGTAAAACCATTCGAATGTGGTAAAGGGCCTACTAATTCGACATGTACATGTGCGAAACATGAATCCGGTTGGGGAGAAACTCCAATGGGTGAATTTGTGTGTCGGTTGAATTTTGATTGTTAACACGCCGAACACTCTCTAACCCATTTATGTACATCTTTCTAGAGATCTAGCCATATGTACCTGGCATCAGTTAGTTCAGTCGAAGATTTCACGTCAGAGTGAGACAACGAATGAAAGTTAATAAATAATAATCATCGCATACTTTTGGGAACGAAAGGTCGATGTACCGCCTTCGTTGTGTCACAGTAAGTCAAAACACCTCACACAGGTGATGGGAGCTGTTTTAGTTCGAAACTAGAGCTTTTAGTTGACATAAGGTTTTGTAATTCTTGATCATTTTACTGGCTGTCCGTCAAAGTCTCAAAATTTACTGTAGGCTGTCGTATTATATTCATTTCTAGTCGAGATAACGCGTCTCCTTTCCTGATTATCCGAACTTTTACGTGTCGTATATTACTAGTGGACTGTGATATGTAGTCGAGGTGTCGGACTTCTCAAGGTGAGAATTTATCTGCTTTTGCTTTTAATGCATTAGTTAACAGTTTATGATCCGTATAAACTATGAATTTCCTACTTTCGAGCATGTGTCGAAAATTCTTGATGGTTAGGTAGATTGCAAGGATTTCTCAAACGAAGGTAGACTATTTCGTCTCTGGTAGAGCGAGTTTTCTAGAGAAGAATGCAATCGGTTTCCAGGCGTTTTTAACTAGTTGGTCAAGAGTGCCACCGACGACTTTGTCCAAAGCATCTACCATCAAGGCAAGAGGGTAGTGAGAATTCGGACACGTTAATGTAGCTGTTTGAGCAAATTTATCCTTTAATTGGTTTAAAGCCTTGACGGCCTCAAAGATCAGTTTGAATTCCTTCGATTTTCTTAAGGTGATTCCGTCAGTGGTTGCATTATATGTGCACAACCGGGTATGAAACTGCGATGAAAGTTTATTAAACCGTCATCTATGTACCCCTGAACAAACAGCATATTTCAAAGTAGGTTATCCACAAACCTTCGGGATTTCATACACTTTGTTCCCTTTATTATTTTCATGTGAGCAAAAACAAATATTATTGCAGAATAAGATGAATTCATTTTATTTCATTGGTTTCTCATCAGCTGCATACAACCTAGAATAATATTTCTACAAAATTAATATTTGAAACATGTTTTTACATACTCATGAGAACGGATGGATTTAGTTGAAATCGAGATTACATAAACATGTGAACATGGCTTAAAATGTTGGAGAAAATGCTGTAAATATATATATGATCCAAGAGAAGGTACCAGAAGGCAAAATAGAGATCCGAGGTCGAATGATTACACAATAAAAGGTGGTTGGAAATATTTGAGAATAAAGTGAATAAAACTCAGTTATTAAACTTTAAATGACCTAATTAAACACGAAAGTTGAACTTAACCATCTAAACAACGTTGATGTAACCGAGAGAGGGAATTGTTAAATCTGATCAAAAGAGAAAAAGTATTGAAAGAAACTTAGCGAGAGACTAATAACGATGGAAACAATAACGCAAAGTTAGGTTACCAGGGTAATGAAAGGCTTATAACCGTTTCTTTTTGAACACATAAGTTTGGTTTCAATCGTTTAATGGCAATCGCTTCGGCATATTTTAGAAGATTAGAAGGCTTTTGTCTATTGAACACTTTAAATAATTGATTATTATCAATTTGGTGTCCTGTGTCAGGTAGATGCTTAGCGATAGCGCTGTTAAATGTCTTTGTTCCTGTGAGTCGTAGATGTTTTGGAACATGTTCATTAAATCGTAGGTAGGCCCCTCTTTCTGTTCGGCCAATGTAACTGCTACTGCAGGTACACGTAAATTTATATAGTCAGTTGGCGGTAACCTAACTTTTGCGTTATTGTTTCCATCGTTATTAGTCTCTCGCTAAGTTTCTTTCAATACTTTTTCTCTTTTGATCAGATTTAACAATTCCCTCTCTCGGTTACATCAACGTTGTTTAGATGGTTAAGTTCAACTTTCGTGTTTAATTAGGTCATTTAAAGTTTAATAACTGAGTTTTATTCACTTTATTCTCAAATATTTCCAACCACCTTTTATTGTGTAATCATTCGACCTCGGATCTCTATTTTGCCTTCTGGTACCTTCTCTTGGATCATATATATATTTACAGCATTTTCTCCAACATTTTAAGCCATGTTCACATGTTTATGTAATCTCGATTTCAACTAAATCCATCCGTTCTCATGAGTATGTAAAAACATGTTTCAAATATTAATTTTGTAGAAATATTATTCTAGGTTGTATGCAGCTGATGAGAAACCAATGAAATAAAATGAATTCATCTTATTCTGCAATAATATTTGTTTTTGCTCACATGAAAACCTTTGGGATGTTTGTGCCGCGTTCCGTAGGCCAAATGGCATGCGTACAAACTCGAATAATCCAAAAGGTGTCGTGATAGCTCTCTTCGGAATATCTTCCTCAGCTACTGGAATATTGTGATATACCCTGACTAAGTCGATTTTAGTAAATACCTCCACATCCTGTAAACCATTCGTATAGTCTTGTGTATGTGGTTTTGGGTACCTCTTCGGTACAGTTTGATGGTTAAAGGCTATGTAATCCCCGCACGGTCTTCAATCGCTTTTATTTTTCTTCAGAACCATATGCTAAGGAGATGCCCACTGGTTATCAGATGGACGTATTATACCCAGCTGTAGCATGTAATCGAATTCCGCTCTAGCCATTTTAAGCTTATCAGGTGCTAATATCCTATGCTTAGCGAAAACAGGTGCACCTTTCGTTTTGATTATATGACTTACTTTTGGAAGGTTGGGGGTTCGGTTTCGTAAGGTTAGGAAATTCCATGAGAATATCTTGGAAATTCGCTATTGTTAATGGCGTAGTTTATATTAAATTTAGAGATGTGATATGACTTTCTGTACCTTTAGTATCTTTCAAAGTTTCTTTAATGTCAAACGTCATTTCTCAGTGTCAACTAGAAATTCATATCTCTCTGAGAAATCCATCCCTAATATTGCCAGATCTAGATCGAATACAGTGAAAACCCAGGGATATCGCCTTCTAAACCCACCCAAATCTAGTGTCATAATTTTCTATTTGAACGTTGCAATTTTAGTCTTATTAACAGCTTGAAGTGTAGCTGACAAAGTTTCTCGACCCAACTCAGTTTTATTCTGAGGAATGGTACTAAGTGCAGCACCAGTATACACCAAAAAGTTCAAGCCTAAACTTATGTCTCTACAGTAAAATAAGCGACTGTTTAGGCGCCCCTCCTCAGTTGTCACGACCTAGGGAAGAGTTATTTGTTTCCTATATTCTTTGCGGTCTGTTTGGGCCAGGGGCATGGTTGGCTGCACTTGGTCGAAAAAACATCGAACTTTCAGTGATACAAACTGATTCGCGCAAGTTTCGAGTACGATTATTAAACTTTAAAGAATCCGTCAAGTTATATTTACTCAAATCCTATAATGTGATTGGTTACAAAGTTTCCCTGACATAATTGGTCGAACAGTCTTATGATGTTTGGTGGATATATGGTAGCTAGTGGCTAGTTACTTACAGACATTGCCCTTTTCTTTTTACCTTGTAAAAAGCAACTTGCATTTTGATATCACGAAGCGGTCTGAGTGAGACAACGACTTAAAACCAAGAAGTACTGGTCAACATAATAACCAATCACAAAATATATGTTGTTAGTCCACAAGCAGATGATGTTTATTGAGGACATTTTTAATCCACAAAATAAAGATATTTAATTTACATGAAGCGATAGTATAATGAAATAAGAATAAAATGTGATTCGGTGTAGGTTCAATGAAAAGTTTTCATAAAACTACATACCTCCTGTTCAATACGATGGCAAATACAACGTAGGATCGTAGTCAATGAAAACCATACTGCATCCCTCCATACCAAGTAAATAGTAACAACTTTATGACCAGAGGCAAGATTAAAGTTCACTTGGTACCATAGTACAGTTTCACCTGAAACTAGTGTTAGACGAAGAAAATAAACAGATTTCTCTGACACAAACCGCTTCTAGCAGTCGGTCAGTCATAAACATCGCACGGCTTGGAGCATATATGCATTAACTCAAGCTGCCACATAGTATTAGCGCGCCCACATTCAACAAACAAGATTATAACCACAGTAGAGTTCAACAAGAAGGAATAAAACAAAGGTATGCATGGAAGATTATTCAAACAGAAGATCTAGACGACAGAAGATGAATATACTTGCTTCACTGCAACCGATTCTGAGCTGTCACTACCCAGTGTCTCAAAACATTGTCATTAACACGCAAACCCTCAGTTAGATAGTCTACACATACCAACGTGGTGTTATTAACAATCAATGACTTGATGAACTGATAATACGATTTAGCCTAGCCGATACTAGTCTTCTCTCATCCTACTCCAATATCGGTCAGCATCGCGCGTTGAGGTAGACAATGGTTAGGCAAAGTAGTGATAAATGTCCCAACCACCTCGGTCGATTAAGATTTACAGTCCCATTGGCTAATTTACTATCTTTCCCTGATACCTAGTGTCCAACCTCATTACTACTTACTCGGTGACCCCAGTTAACGCGAGCGATGTTTCGAAGACATAGATAATCAAGTAAAAATAACCCACGAGTATTACCTACTCTTAACGGCCACGTTTCACATCCATACAGTAAGACAGAAGACTGCCACGCAGTATACTTGTCCTTTCGTTGAGATGTCATAAGTGACGAAATTAAACCAAAGACAAACGAGCCTTCTGAATCCGTACAGAAATTTTGTTTAGCTAGACATCCAAGATGAGTGAAGCGATCAACACGCTCAACTACTTCACTCTCTACCTTTAGTTCAGGTGTTGATGAAGACCAGTCCCGAAGCAACAGTTTGGATCTAGAAGGCGAGAAACGCATCCCAAACATACTTGCATTATTGCTCAATGTTGTCAATAGACTCTGAACCTTATAAGTGTTTCCACCAAACACAACTATGTCATATGTGTATTGTAGGTCAATCAGTATGAGATCAATTCCGGAAAACTAAGACGATGACAGTTATTTACAGCAGCAAAGTTATTATGAAACTAAACAAAAATTCGAATAAAGGGGAGCATTGACGGATATCATTTGGGGTTACAAGTCTGGACAACTAATAGTGTTCGGACAAAGAACCTTCCCAAGGTTTATGTACTTCCATAGTACACCTTTCAATGATAGACACTGCCATACAAACTCTAGGTCTACAAAGTACGACGCTCCTCTCAAGGCAAGAAAAGCCACCATTGTCGGATGCCGAAAAGTACGTCTGTGTTCTAAAACCTGACGAATGGTGAATATTTGGTCGATACAAAAGCGACCAGATCGGAAACCAGTATTTCCAGTCCACAATGAGCTTTAAAGGGTACAGCTTAAAAGGTATGTTGAGAGGAAGTTGATTCATTCTTATAATATGATATGATCTACCATTATAAATATACAAGGCACTAACACTGACCGCTTTTATCAATGTAACTGGGTAACCCTGTGGAAATGTACATATGATGATATGAACCTTGTCTTCTGATATGGCTTTTATGTTCGACATAGACTGGAATAAAGTGAAGTTCATACTTATTACATAATCAAACCACCTAGACACTTAGTTTACTAAATGGTCGTTTAAATAATTACTCTACTGTGCGATTTATGATTTATAATTAGTCATGAAAACATAATTCCTTGTTGATAAAACAATACAACTGAGTGGAGTTTGTTGAGAACATTAAACTAACATCACTAAGTGCACTAAGTACAACGAGAGATTTCTCATAAGGATCGTAGGCTGCTAATTTATTCGTAATGAGCGTAAGAATACTGGAAGTTACCGTAGTAAAAACTTACAAGATTCATTCGTCTTACTGTGAGTTATTCTAGACAATGGATGTAAAACATATTGAACCATTAGAAAATCCTTTACAGTTGAGCGTCCAACGGATGAACATTTCTTAATGTTTAGAGGCGATGAAAATTCTTTAACTTTTCGAGATGATGAAATCCTGATTTCTGATGTGTCTGTCTTTTCTTTTGGATCATTCATAACGTCGTTAATCCCATTGTCTTTTCGTTTTTTTTTTTGATGGAAACAGCGTGCATCAGATGACTGCCCAAAAGTTGTTCTAGTGTACTTGAGACTACATCCGTCAATAATAGGTAGTTGTTTGCTAGCATTATCAACTAGTGCATACTTATTTCCAGATTTTTTATTTGAACGATGTAACTGTTTATTGACAAGTAAGCAATCAGATAAAGTAGAATTTTGCTTGAGTTCACAAGATTTTTCATGAACACGTGTAAATGAGTCTCGGTGTTTGTAGTTTTCCAGATTCTTTCTATTGACACTAACTACAGGCAGTGAATGTGATACTAACTGTCTATCATCAACTGCTGGTTCTGTAAAGTTATGAGAAAATTCTTATTCGGAAAATTCTTCGTAAATTGAACATGCACACACAAAGAAAATGTGCAATTTAGAATGTGATGCATTTAATTGATTAGTTGAGTTACTAGGATGCTTGAACGAGGACCTTTAACCAGTCATGTACACTAAAACAAACATGGTCGGCATTAATTAAGAGAGCTTACACAATTAATTATTTAGGGAACGTTTTATTGCCACATTTGTGTTGCCCACTTATAATAATAATATGCATACGTATATTGTTAGGAATTACATATCAGAGTTGTTTATGCCAGATAAACTGGTTAAGAATATTCACACAAATGCCCTAGTTGAATCCTATTCTCATGTTTTGGTAACTGCATCAGATAAACGGCCTAATTATTTAGTCTTCTCCATTCTTGTGAAAAGTTGTCTATCAAACTCACTATATGCATGCTACTTTAATGTAAGTGTTATGTGATTGGATGGTAAATCTCTTAGACTTTATTCGCTCCAAAAAATAATCTATGCAGATAGTGCTTTCCAAGATTTGTCATGGTCTGTTGATAATTTAATCACTAGGTGTTATACTGATCATAGTGATAAGGGGAAAGTTTTTTTAGCTTATCCGAAGTAAGGAACCCGTTGTATCAATTTATTTTGCATAATTCTGACTGCATGCATTTGAAACACACTTGTACTATTTACTGTAACCTTAATTTAAATAAAATTATACAACTGTACGGTTCACAAGAATATTTCATTGCTGGCAATTTCTAATCAGCTTTGATATATCGTGAATACGACTCATATGAGTATCATTAAATGTGTTGTTATAAATGAATTTCAGAATAACTAAAAGCATTTGCAGAAATTAGGTAATAGTGCTTCATTTGAACATTTGATTGACAATCAATGATGAAACTTTGTCTTGAATTTTCCTCTGTATAATCTCACCTGACTGAATTACGTCAACTTTCCTAGATAGATTTGTATGCTAGTTTATTACTTAATGAGATATTACAAGTATTTTGCATTCACAGGAAAAATTTGATTAGTAAAGTAATGGAGAGAAACAAATACGATTGTACATAAATCTTGTAGAGATATTTTATTCAAATTTACTGTATTAAAGTTGACATTATTTTATGATTTCTTAGCCTAAAGTGACTGAGTAATTCAACTATCGGTACTGAATACATAGTTGAAAGTTGAACACGCATATAATTGTGTCAGCTTTGGCGTATATTAAATAACGGATTGATGTACAGCCAAGTTGGGTTGATATTCTGAATTTCAGTTTGATTTTGGAAAGGTTGAGTTTGTAGATAAATCGACAGATGCAGAATAACTATCTAATTAAGAGACACCATTTAGGACGGCGCTATGAAGGTTCGGAGACATGTCAGACAAAGGATGAGGGGTATTTGATTTTTTATGTGACCAAATACTCAAACCTAATTGAAACATAGCATTAACGTCTAAAAGAAATCCTTTTAATCTGATATTACAACGTATTTATGTTGATTTGATCCGAAGTATAGAAAGGTATCTCACATGCATCATAGCATCGCTTTTACATTTTCATATAGTAACTATTGGTTCTCTTAACAAGGACTGGATTTGTGCTAGCTGACTGAAAGACTTCACACTTCATACAAGCTTTTTGATACCAAGTATGTATAATATGTTAACATTGTTTAAATGTCATTTATGTGGTTTCATACATACAGTAAAATAGATAAAGATCACTATTTATTACGAAGGTCATCTACCAGATGATTCCTATGTGAATGCAACTACCACAAGGTTTAAAGAAGTTAATCGCAAATTTTACATTAACCATTATCTTGTTACTTACATATGTTGATCATATTGTTTATGCAGACTTTCTTGTGCACACATCTTGCTTAACTACCTGCATCCTGGTTTGTTACTCTGTTAAATTTCTATTTTCTAGACAATAATGTACAACAGTGAGCACTGGACTAGAAGTCATAGTATCCATAATGAATTACCACGTGTTAGACAAGTACTAGAAGCAGGTGTCACTTTCCGTAATAAGCATCAACGTCTTTGTACGCGTATAGTATAACCACACAGAATAAATTAAACGCGAACGATGCAGCCAATTGGTGGAGCCTGCCTAATAGTCAACAACCAGCTTCATGAAGCTGTCAACATCTCTGTACGCTTAAGACATGCCTAAACACAACGCTGTCGCAGATAAAATATTTATCTACTTTTGTAGTTGAAGACCACTAGTTCATTTATTTCACGGCGCATATTGTCCTTTTTCTAATTTTCGATGCCTTTTAAATAAAATATATTTCACATAACGTTGGTTTTCAACTTTTCTATTAATAGCATATGAATATATTTGCCAATAATCTCAGCGAATGAAATTGAATAAGATTCCAACGATTTTCTCGGCAGGCTGGTTCGAACTTCTTCAGAGAAATAACCAAAATTGAAAATTCTCGGGTATAAATGTAAATAAGAGGTCAAATTTCATCACGAACATTCAATCGTATACAGAGTATGAACCTATTTTTGCATGAGTCATTCTAAGTGAACTAATGTTGAATTGTTGTAGATGAAAAAGGGTGTGCATTGGGTGTGTAGTTTCATTTGCAAAGGGTATCAATTTCAACATGAGCAGACCACGGTTATCTGTTTTTGATGTTGTTTCAACAATTGATTCTACTCAAAACAGACTGCAAGAGGATCAGGCTAATACAGTTAGAAACAAAACATCTTCTAAATTATTACACCAGAAACCGAACAATTCTAATCTTTCCAAGGGTGAAATCTATGCTTTGAAACAGCTACATAAGGATAAAAGAATTATTATCACCAAGGGAGATAAAGGGAACACTACAGTAGTAACGAACACCTCTGACTACACCAATAAGGCGAATGAACACTCAAATGATGGTCCATATGAAATAAATCAAGATAACAAAATGTCATGTCACTCTTAACAACTTGAAAACTGAGACAAGTAAAGTATTACGATTTATTAAGTCGGAACGGAGACAATCACTGGTTCTCTCTTGTCCCTAAAAGTTGCAACTCTTGCAGATTCTACGGACTACCGAAGATCCACTAGGTAACTGTTCCCCTAAGACTAGTAGTAAACTTTACGAACTCGCCGACACACAATCTAGCAAAATATATGGCTGGAATACTTAGGCCATGTGACAAATGAGGCAAAATATGGAATTAAAAATGTATTTGATTTTAAAAACATGATTACAAGCATTTGTTTAGAAGATGATGTGATGGCAAGTTTTTATGTTTGCTCTTTATTCACTAGTTTTCCCATTAATATTTCATTAGACATCATAAGTGAATATTTACTTGTAGACAATGACTTAAGTCTACGATGTCCTTAGGATCCTTCTGAATTTAATAAATGCTTGAATTTATGTTTACATCCTACATTGTTTAAGTTTTAAGATCTCTATAAACAAACAGGTGTAGCGATATGATCTCTAGTGTTACAATAATTGCTAACTTGTTTATACACTTAATGGGAACAAGTGCACTCTAAAATGTATCTATCCACCCAAACTCTAGCTAAGGTACGTAGATTACACTTTCATTATTACGAAACGAGATGCATTAGATGAACTTTTTGAAAAGGTCAACAGTGTTTCCAACAACATCAGATTCACCAAGAAAACCAAGACTATTGGTCATAAATTATCTTAAGATTAAAATTTTTCGGAAGCCAACGTTTTCTGGGAAATACATTGACTATAAATCTGCTCATGCTAAATCAACGAAAGTGACAGTTGTTAGAAGCCTGATAAACATAACTTATCAACTAGTCAAAGATACGGAAGACCAAAAAGCTGAATTAAGCTTAGTGATGTCTACACTAATGATGAACAACTACCCTGAGAAATTTAGTAAAATGATACTTAAGGAAAAACATAATGAGAAAGGCAAACCGAAGGTCCAACCGCAAGAGTAGATTGACACCGTGGTTGTGCCATTTAGAAATGGAACATCTGGAGAGATTAGAATTTCAAATAAACACGGTATATATGCTTTCTACCGAATAAACAATACACTGGGCTCTAACACTTGTAAATATCAAGGATAGAGTACCAAAAGAAGAACAAACAAACTGTGTCTATGAGATCAAGTGCAAGGAATATAATGTTATATACGTAGGTGAAAAATCACGACAGTCGAATGTAAGGATGAAGGAACAAATGTCTTTCTTAAAGCATATTCCTGAATCTTCTGAAGATCTAAGAAAAATTGAAAATAAGTCGGCAATGTAATGATTTCTAATAGAAACAGAGCATGGTATTTATTAAAATCCTTCAAAAAGGTTTTAATCCTTACAAAGAAAGGTTAACAACTGAAGCCCTACACATAATGGCAAATCCTAAAAATATAAATCGACGAGATGGAATACTGTTGCTACGCAATGGCAACTTATCAATAAAAAGTGAATTCAAACATTATCTACTACTCCAACTTCCATCAAATTCCAACGTTACATTTTTCAGTTTAGAATCATTTAGTCTTATTAACAGGTCAATGTGTTGTCATTTCTAAATACACATCCATTCTTTGACTAATAAATATCATATCAATTTGCTTTCAATCAAATTTATATGATTGGATAAACCAATCTTCAGATTGTCTAACGCGCTCCGTGAACAAAACTCAGAACGATATGCATGCTCAAGTGATTGCAAATGAAACTACACACACAATGCACACCCTTTTTCATCTACAACAATTCAACATTAGTTCACTTAGAATGACTCATGCAAAAATAGGTTCATACTCTGTATACGATTGAATGTTCGTGATGAAATTTGACCTCTTATTTACATTTATACTCTCCGGAGAAGCTTGGCCCAGCTTGCCGATAAAGTCGTTGGAGTTTTCTTTTATTTCATTCGCTGAGATTATATACAAATATATTCTATTCTTACACTTGGCGCCCAAGTTATGTGAATCGTTTCGTTTTTTCTTTAAACATAAATTCCTATAAAATATTTTTCTATTAATGAATTGCTTTCAAATGATACTGTTTTGTAGGGAAAAACATCTTCAAAATTCCTGAGAATGAATATCTACTGTTTTAAGTTATATTTCGTGCAGTAGTGATATAAATAGATTTCATATCGCATTTATAGTGGTGATCTTTTGTTTCATTCATAACTAGTAGTGTAAGCAGTTTTTCATAACTGTCTGCATAAATCGCAGAATCTATGTTCGTATTCATCTCCATGGTTCATTTCATTTTCGTTATTACTTGAGTTAGAGTGAACTAATAAACATATTAAGATGAACTTGTATCTTACCCTTGATTTGTTATGGACTGAAGCTGGCCAGTTTCTGTTGCTAAATGTGCATCCTCAGCGGTTTGCCTCGATTTAGCGATTATTCACAAGTATTATTTAAGTTGGTGGCGTTTGGCACGAAACGGACTAAGTCCAAATCCCAGTGTAAACATCAACATTTGGATGCAGATACATCCAGCTGACGAGTCCCGAATGGGACGAAGCGCACGTCCTGGATTCCACATGCCAGTCACAATTCAACCTAAATAATAAACTTAATTAGTGCGTAGACTGAGGTAATTTTTCCTTATTTAGCATATTAGAAGAAAGTAACTGTTTGTCTGACTATTTCCTAATCAAGATTTTTATACGTGTAATGTCTTTTGTTTTCTGTCTCTGATCAACAGTTAGGGAATTAAAAGTCCAGCAATCCCTCTGGTAAGACATAATTTATTACTGAGTTTGACATTTTCAGTGCTCAAAATCTACGAAAATATCAAGCAATTTCCTTGTGTTTGTTAAATTTACCGACAGGAAAATATATGACTTACTATTGTAACCTGCCACTACATTGTAGTTACTTCCAGATACCAAGTAGTACTAACCTCTTTATCTTCAGAATTTTTTATCAGTTATATCTCCTACTAAAGCGCAAAGCATATAATTACAATTGACGAAATTTAACAATCTATTTGGAACTGAAGCACAGGGCCAATGCAACATATTAGACAAGATTCGAAATTCACCTTAAGGAACAGTGCACCTTATTTATGTTTCCTTGTAAAAAGTAGTTGTGGAAATCCTTTGGTAAACATCTTTGCTAAGTCCAGTTACAATATTTTAAAAAGTACAGCTTGTGATAACTCTGCCTGCAGCTCCTCTAAAATTACTGCCGGTCCCAAGCCTGGAGAAAGGTTGGGCATGAGGTTAGCGACCCCATTCCGTAAAACAACAACCTTGCTAAAAAACGCTAACCAGTAAAAAACTTTATAATCATTTTAACTCTGCCCTGGGAGTCGGAAGATCTGTTATGACGCCTCATAGTAAATGATGAGTTTCTTTGAAAGCCGCGAGGCCGATGTCGCTTCTGACAAACAGAGAAACCATTAATATAGGTACATGGAATTTCCGCACGATGTGGAAGATAAGAAGAAGCATGCGAATCGCCGAAGAAATAAAAAGATACTTGGAATAAGTAAAACGCATTGGTTACAAGCTGGACAGCAACGATTATCCTCAGGAGAAGTGCTTTTATACACACAAGGAGTAGTACTAATGCTGTCCCAAGAAACACGTAAAGCGCCTATAGGATAAGAACCTCATGGATCTAGAATCATCAAAGCATCCTTCAAGACAAAGAAGAAGGGGATCACAATGAATGTCATCCAGTTCTATGCGCCCAACAACAACAGCCACGAAGACAATAACGATCAGTTCTAAGTGTGGCTGCAGTCAACCATCGATAAATGCTTAGCCGAGGACCTGACCATTCTGATGGGAGACTTCAACGCCAAGGTTGAACTGGACAACACCAGATATGAATACATTGTGAAACGACATGGACTGGGAGAAAGGAACGAAAACGGTGAGAGGTCTTCAAACTTATCTACCTTCAACATAATGATTACAGGTGGTACAATGTTCACTCACAAACGCACACACAAAGTTACATGGGTTTCACCGGACCACATTACCGAGAACCTAATCGATCACATCTGCATCGATAAGAAGTTTAGAAGGACCATGGAAAATGTAAGAACAAAGAGTGAAGCTGACATAGCTTCAAATCACCATCTGGTAGTGGCTAAAGTGAAACTAAAGCTGAAGAAGCACTGGACAACCGTAACAGCAGTATTACAAAAGTTTAATACAATCCTTCTTCGAAATGTTAAAAAACTCAATGAATTCAAAATAACTGTTCACAATAACTTCCAGGTATTCTACAATCTTCTAGAAGAAGATGAAGCTACTATGCAGGACAACTGAAAAAAGACTAAAGAAACAATATTTTCAACATATCAGGAGGTTTTGGGTCGCATGAAACAACATCATAAAGAATGGATCTCTGTTGGTACTCTGGATAAGATCCAAGGAAGGAGAGGCAGAAAGATGCCGATTAATAACAGCTGGACAAGAACAGAGAAAGCCAAGGCACAGGTCGAATACACAGAAGTCAACAAACAAGTGAAGAGAAGCATCACGTCGGATAAACGGAATTATGTTGAGGACCTAGCAGTGACGGTGGAAAAAGCGGCAGGAGAGGAAAACATGAGGCACCTATACGTTACTACGAAGAAGCTAGCTGGGGAATTCAGTAAACCAGAATGGCAATCAAGAACAAGTCTGGCAAACTAATCAGTGTATTGTATGAACAATGAAACAGGTGGGTAGAATAATTCGAAGAGCTGTTAAATAGACCAGCCTCACTGAACCCACCAGTCTTCGAAGCAGAAACCGCGGATCTCAACATATACACTGACCCACTAACAGTTGAAGAAATCAAACTGGTCGTCTGACAAGTCAAGAGTAGCAACTCAGCAGGGCCAGACAACATATCAGCTGAGCGAGTCACTGAAGACAGATATGGAAGCAACTTCAAAGATACTTCACATTTTCTTCAGGAAGATTTGGGAGGAAGAACAAGTGCCAGCAGACTAGAAAGAAGGTTACCTCATCAAGATACTAAAGAAAGGAGATCTCAGCAACTGCGAAAACTACAGAGGCATCACTTATCTTTCAATACCAAGATAAGTCTTCAACAGAGTGTTAGTGAACCGAATGAAAGTCCCAGTCGACGCCTAATTTCGAGATCAACAGGCCAAATTTGGTAAAGACCGTTCGTGTATCGACCAAATAGCAACCTTACGGTTCATTATTGAGCAGCCAACTGAATGGAATTCACCCCCTTTATTATTAACTTCCTCGACTACAAGAAGGCATTCGACAGCGTGAATAGGAGAATATTACAGAACCCTGTACAACATTACGGCGAACCCGAGAAGATAATCGACATTATACGGAATTCCTATGACGGACTACATTGTAAAATCCTGCATGGAGATCAACTTACGAATTCATTCAAAGTGAAGACCGTAGTTAGACAATGCTGCTTACTGTCGCTCTTCCTCTTTCTGCTGGTGGTTGACTGGACTGTGAAAACTACATCATCTCAAGGCAAGCACGGAATACAGTGGACAACGTGGATGCAACTAGATGACTTGGACTTTGCAGATGACCTAGCTCTTTTATCGCACACATAACAACAAATGCAGATGAAGACGGATAGTGTAGTAGCAGCCTTGGCAGTAGTAGGCTTCAATATACACAAAGGGCAAAGCAAGATCTTCCGATACAAATCAACCAACACTAATCCAGTTTTACTTGACAGAGAAATTCAGGAAGATGTAGAACCCTTTACATACTTAGGCATCATCATCAATAAGCAAGGAGGGTCTGATGCAAATGTGAAGACGCGGATTGGAAAGGCAAGAGCAGCATTTTTACAACTGAAAAGCATCTGGAACTCAAACCAACTGTAAGCCAACTTGAAGTTAGAATTTTCAATACAAATGTGAAGACAGTTCTATTGTATGGAGCTGAAACTTGGGGAACTACGAAAAGCATCCCTGATAAGATACAAATATTTATAAACAATTGTCTGCGTAGGATACTTCGGAACCGTTAGCCAGATACCATCAACAACAACCTCCTATGGGAGAGAACAAATCAACTTCCAGCCGAGGAATAAATAAGGAAAAGATGCTGGAGGTGGATAGGACATACACTGAGGAAACCACCAAATTGTGTCCCAAGACAGGCATTAACATGGAACCCTGAAGATCAAAGGAAAAGGGGGAAATCCAAGAATACACTGCGTCGGCAATTAAAGACAGACATGTAGAGCACTTGGGAAGGACTGGAAAGGAAAGCCAAGGACAGAGTTGGTTGGAGAATACTGGTCAGCGGACTATGCTCCACATGGGGTAATAGGCATTGATTGACAGCTTGTAATGAATTCTTTGGGTCAACAACAATGAACTTACTGAAACTCACTACCGATCTTAGCTGTCTGCAGATTTAGTAGTAATCCTGTACCACAAACAATTTATCGGAAAAAAAAACAGAATTAAAAACAATGTAGAAAAACATGAAAAAATATATATTACAAGGTAGCATGAAAAATCATAGAGAAAAAAAGAAGATTATAAGTAAAAATAAAAATCATTATTATAGTGGATAATGAAAATGATATGTTGATCAATGATAAACAAAAAATAACAACGCGTCCGAAAATAAAAGCGGAAGAATAAAAGTTTAAAAGTAAATAAAATCAGCTAAGAATATGTGTGTGAATTAAAATATTACAAATTATGCAGCATCATTGTCACCACATGCAGGTTTAAATTGGATGGATCAATTGATTGACTGATTGATGGTAAGTGGTTGACTTCATGGCAAATTGCTAGGTATTATTAAAAAGATATTGATGGATATCGTGCAGCTACTTGTTCATCATGTCAACGTGATGCTGACATGCTGTGTGTTGACAAGGTGACAGGCGCAGATGAGTTGTGTACAATAAAATGTGGGCAATGATGCACTATCTTCATAATAATAATGCGTAGTTGATTGATTTATCTGTGTGTGAATTATTTGATAGAAGTGTTGTCGATGTGTATGTAGAGAGATGGGAGGATATGTTGCAGGAAATGCGTCGACAGGTGAATTCAATAGTGATAGGCTGTATGTGTAATATTGTTGGTTGTGCAAAATTATGAATGACTAAATGTTGTTTAGTGTGCTGCACCTCGTGCCTACGCATGCTGGCGTGACGATTAGATGCCACGCGTGTAAGATGATAGGCGGAGATGACTTGTGTAGAATAGAATGTGACGAATCATGCAGCATCTTCGTCACCATATGTAGGTGATTGATCGATGAATTGATTGACTGATTGATCGATTATTGGTTGATTATATGTTGAATTGATTGACTGATTGGTCGTTAGTGGTTGATTTGATGGCAGTTTGCTAGGTAGGATTGAAGAGATATTGATGGATATCGTGCAGCTACTTGTTCATCATGTCAACGTGATGCTGACATGCTGTGTGTTGACAAGGTGACAGGCGCAGATGAGTTGTGTACAATGAAATGTGGGCAATGATGCACTATCTTCATAATAATAATGCGTAGTTGATTGATTTATCTGTGTGTGAATTATTTGATAGAAGTGATGTCGATGTGTATGTAGAGAGATGGGAGGATATGGTGCAGGAAATGCGTCGACAGGTGAATTTGATAGTGATAAGCTGTGTGTGTCAGTTTGTTGGCTGTGCAAAATTGTGAATGACTAAATGTTGTTAAGTGTGCTGCACCTCGTGCCTACGCATGCTGGCGTGACGATTAGATGCCACGCGTGTAAGATGATAGGCGGAGATGACTTGTGTAGAATAGAATGTGACGAATCATGCAGCATCTTCGTCACCATATGTAGGTGATTGATCGATGAATTGATTGACTGATTGATCGATTATTGGTTGATTATATGTTGAATTGATTGACTGATTGGTCGTTAGTGGTTGATTTGATGGCAGTTTGCTAGGTAGGATTGAAGAGATATTGATGGATATCGTGCAGCTACTTGTTCATCATGTCAACGTGATGCTGACATGCTGTGTGTTGACAAGGTGACAGGCGCAGATGAGTTGTGTACAATGAAATGTGGGCAATGATGCACTATCTTCATAATAATAATGCGTAGTTGATTGATTTATCTGTGTGTGAATTATTTGATAGAAGTGTTGTCGATGTGTATGTAGAGAGATGGGAGGATATGGTGCAGGAAATGCGTCGACAGGTGAATTCAATAGTGATAGGCTGTGTGTGTAATATTGTTGGTTGTGCAAAATTGTGAATGACTAAATGTTGTTAAGTGTGCTGCACCTCGTGCCTACGCATGCTGGCGTGACGATTAGATGCCACGCGTGTAAGATGATAGGCGGAGATGACTTGTGTAGAATAGAATGTGACGAATCATGCAGCATCTTCGTCACCATATGTAGGTGATTGATCGATGAATTGATTGACTGATTGATCGATTATTGGTTGATTATATGTTGAATTGATTGACTGATTGGTCGTTAGTGGTTGATTTGATGGCAGTTTGCTAGTTAGGATTGAAGAGATATTGATGGATATCGTGCAGCTACTTGTTCATCATGTCAACGTGATGCTGACATGCTGTGTGTTGACAAGGTGACAGGCGCAGATGAGTTGTGTACAATGAAATGTGGGCAATGATGCACTATCTTCATAATAATAATGCGTAGTTGATTGATTTATCTGTGTGTGAATTATTTGATAGAAGTGTTGTCGATGTGTATGTAGAGAGATGGGAGGATATGGTGCAGGAAATGCGTCGACAGGTGAATTCAATAGTGATAGGCTGTGTGTGTAATATTGTTGGTTGTGCAAAATTGTGAATGACTAAATGTTGTTAAGTGTGCTGCACCTCGTGCCTACGCATGCTGGCGTGACGATTAGATGCCACGCGTGTAAGATGATAGGCGGAGATGACTTGTGTAGAATAGAATGTGACGAATCATGCAGCATCTTCGTCACCATATGTAGGTGATTGATCGATGAATTGATTGACTGATTGATCGATTATTGGTTGATTATATGTTGAATTGATTGACTGATTGGTCGTTAGTGGTTGATTTGATGGCAGTTTGCTAGGTAGGATTGAAGAGATATTGATGGATATCGTGCAGCTACTTGTTCATCATGTCAACGTGATGCTGACATGCTGTGTGTTGACAAGGTGACAGGCGCAGATGAGTTGTGTACAATGAAATGTGGGCAATGATGCACTATCTTCATAATAATAATGCGTAGTTGATTGATTTATCTGTGTGTGAATTATTTGATAGAAGTGATGTCGATGTGTATGTAGAGAGATGGGAGGATATGGTGCAGGAAATGCGTCGACAGGTGAATTTGATAGTGATAAGCTGTGTGTGTCAGTTTGTTGGCTGTGCAAAATTGTGAATGACTAAATGTTGTTAAGTGTGCTGCACCTCGTGCCTACGCATGCTGGCGTGACGATTAGATGCCACGCGTGTAAGATGATAGGCGGAGATGACTTGTGTAGAATAGAATGTGACGAATCATGCAGCATCTTCGTCACCATATGTAGGTGATTGATCGATGAATTGATTGACTGATTGATCGATTATTGGTTGATTATATGTTGAATTGATTGACTGATTGGTCGTTAGTGGTTGATTTGATGGCAGTTTGCTAGGTAGGATTGAAGAGATATTGATGGATATCGTGCAGCTACTTGTTCATCATGTCAACGTGATGCTGACATGCTGTGTGTTGACAAGGTGACAGGCGCAGATGAGTTGTGTACAATGAAATGTGGGCAATGATGCACTATCTTCATAATAATAATGCGTAGTTGATTGATTTATCTGTGTGTGAATTATTTGATAGAAGTGTTGTCGATGTGTATGTAGAGAGATGGGAGGATATGGTGCAGGAAATGCGTCGACAGGTGAATTCAATAGTGATAGGCTGTGTGTGTAATATTGTTGGTTGTGCAAAATTGTGAATGACTAAATGTTGTTAAGTGTGCTGCACCTCGTGCCTACGCATGCTGGCGTGACGATTAGATGCCACGCGTGTAAGATGATAGGCGGAGATGACTTGTGTAGAATAGAATGTGACGAATCATGCAGCATCTTCGTCACCATATGTAGGTGATTGATCGATGAATTGATTGACTGATTGATCGATTATTGGTTGATTATATGTTGAATTGATTGACTGATTGGTCGTTAGTGGTTGATTTGATGGCAGTTTGCTAGGTAGGATTGAAGAGATATTGATGGATATCGTGCAGCTACTTGTTCATCATGTCAACGTGATGCTGACATGCTGTGTGTTGACAAGGTGACAGGCGCAGATGAGTTGTGTACAATGAAATGTGGGCAATGATGCACTATCTTCATAATAATAATGCGTAGTTGATTGATTTATCTGTGTGTGAATTATTTGATAGAAGTGTTGTCGATGTGTATGTAGAGAGATGGGAGGATATGGTGCAGGAAATGCGTCGACAGGTGAATTTGATAGTGATAAGCTGTGTGTGTCAGTTTGTTGGCTGTGCAAAATTGTGAATGACTAAATGTTGTTAAGTGTGCTGCACCTCGTGCCTACGCATGCTGGCGTGACGATTAGATGCCACGCGTGTAAGATGATAGGCGGAGATGACTTGTGTAGAATAGAATGTGACGAATCATGCAGCATCTTCGTCACCATATGTAGGTGATTGATCGATGAATTGATTGACTGATTGATCGATTATTGGTTGATTATATGTTGAATTGATTGACTGATTGGTCGTTAGTGGTTGATTTGATGGCAGTTTGCTAGGTAGGATTGAAGAGATATTGATGGATATCGTGCAGCTACTTGTTCATCATGTCAACGTGATGCTGACATGCTGTGTGTTGACAAGGTGACAGGCGCAGATGAGTTGTGTACAATGAAATGTGGGCAATGATGCACTATCTTCATAATAATAATGCGTAGTTGATTGATTTATCTGTGTGTGAATTATTTGATAGAAGTGTTGTCGATGTGTATGTAGAGAGATGGGAGGATATGGTGCAGGAAATGCGTCGACAGGTGAATTCTATTGTGATAGGCTGTGTGTGTAATATTGTTGGTTGTGCATAATTGTGAATGACTAAATGTTGTTAAGTGTGCTGCACCTCGTGCCTACGCATGCTGGCGTGACGATTAGATGCCACGCGTGTAAGATGATAGGCGGAGATGACTTGTGTAGAATAGAATGTGACGAATCATGCAGCATCTTCGTCACCATATGTAGGTGATTGATCGATGAATTGATTGACTGATTGATCGATTATTGGTTGATTATATGTTGAATTGATTGACTGATTGGTCGTTAGTGGTTGATTTGATGGCAGTTTGCTAGTTAGGATTGAAGAGATATTGATGGATATCGTGCAGCTACTTGTTCATCATGTCAACGTGATGCTGACATGCTGTGTGTTGACAAGGTGACAGGCGCAGATGAGTTGTGTACAATGAAATGTGGGCAATGATGCACTATCTTCATAATAATAATGCGTAGTTGATTGATTTATCTGTGTGTGAATTATTTGATAGAAGTGTTGTCGATGTGTATGTAGAGAGATGGGAGGATATGGTGCAGGAAATGCGTCGACAGGTGAATTCTATAGTGATAGGCTGTGTGTGTAATTTGTTGGTTGTGCAAAATTGTGAATGACTAAATGTTGTTAAGTGTGCTGCACCTCGTGCCTACGCATGCTGGCGTGACGATTAGATGCCACGCGTGTAAGATGATAGGCGGAGATGACTTGTGTAGAATAGAATGTGACGAATCATGCAGCATCTTCGTCACCATATGTAGGTGATTGATCGATGAATTGATTGACTGATTGATCGATTATTGGTTGATTATATGTTGAATTGATTGACTGATTGGTCGTTAGTGGTTGATTTGATGGCAGTTTGCTAGGTAGGATTGAAGAGATATTGATGGATATCGTGCAGCTACTTGTTCATCATGTCAACGTGATGCTGACATGCTGTGTGTTGACAAGGTGACAGGCGCAGATGAGTTGTGTACAATGAAATGTGGGCAATGATGCACTATCTTCATAATAATAATGCGTAGTTGATTGATTTATCTGTGTGTGAATTATTTGATAGAAGTGATTGTCGATGTGTATGTAGAGAGATGGGAGGATATGGTGCAGGAAATGCGTCGACAGGTGAATTTGATAGTGATAAGCTGTGTGTGTAGTTTGTTGGCTGTGCAAAATTGTGAATGACTAAATGTTGTTAAGTGTGCTGCACCTCGTGCCTACGCATGCTGGCGTGACGATTAGATGCCACGCGTGTAAGATGATAGGCGGAGATGACTTGTGTAGAATAGAATGTGACGAATCATGCAGCATCTTCGTCACCATATGTAGGTGATTGATCGATGAATTGATTGACTGATTGATCGATTATTGGTTGATTATATGTTGAATTGATTGACTGATTGGTCGTTAGTGGTTGATTTGATGGCAGTTTGCTAGTTAGGATTGAAGAGATATTGATGGATATCGTGCAGCTACTTGTTCATCATGTCAACGTGATGCTGACATGCTGTGTGTTGACAAGGTGACAGGCGCAGATGAGTTGTGTACAATGAAATGTGGGCAATGATGCACTATCTTCATAATAATAATGCGTAGTTGATTGATTTATCTGTGTGTGAATTATTTGATAGAAGTGTTGTCGATGTGTATGTAGAGAGATGGGAGGATATGGTGCAGGAAATGCGTCGACAGGTGAATTCAATAGTGATAGGCTGTGTGTGTAATTTAGTCGGTTGTGCAAAATTGTGAATGACTAAATGTTGTTAAGTGTGCTGCACCTCGTGCCTACGCATGCTGGCGTGACGATTAGATGCCACGCGTGTAAGATGATAGGCGGAGATGACTTGTGTAGAATAGAATGTGACGAATCATGCAGCATCTTCGTCACCATATGTAGGTGATTGATCGATGAATTGATTGACTGATTGATCGATTATTGGTTGATTATATGTTGAATTGATTGACTGATTGGTCGTTAGTGGTTGATTTGATGGCAGTTTGCTAGTTAGGATTGAAGAGATATTGATGGATATCGTGCAGCTACTTGTTCATCATGTCAACGTGATGCTGACATGCTGTGTGTTGACAAGGTGACAGGCGCAGATGAGTTGTGTACAATGAAATGTGGGCAATGATGCACTATCTTCATAATAATAATGCGTAGTTGATTGATTTATCTGTGTGTGAATTATTTGATAGAAGTGTTGTCGATGTGTATGTAGAGAGATGGGAGGATATGGTGCAGGAAATGCGTCGACAGGTGAATTCTATTGTGATAAGCTGTGTGTGTTAGTTTGTTGGTTGTGCAAAATTGTGAATGACTAAATGTTGTTAAGTGTGCTGCACCTCGTGCCTACGCATGCTGGCGTGACGATTAGATGCCACGCGTGTAAGATGATAGGCGGAGATGACTTGTGTAGAATAGAATGTGACGAATCATGCAGCATCTTCGTCACCATATGTAGGTGATTGATCGATGAATTGATTGACTGATTGATCGATTATTGGTTGATTATATGTTGAATTGATTGACTGATTGGTCGTTAGTGGTTGATTTGATGGCAGTTTGCTAGGTAGGATTGAAGAGATATTGATGGATATCGTGCAGCTACTTGTTCATCATGTCAACGTGATGCTGACATGCTGTGTGTTGACAAGGTGACAGGCGCAGATGAGTTGTGTACAATGAAATGTGGGCAATGATGCACTATCTTCATAATAATAATGCGTAGTTGATTGATTTATCTGTGTGTGAATTATTTGATAGAAGTGTTGTCGATGTGTATGTAGAGAGATGGGAGGATATGGTGCAGGAAATGCGTCGACAGGTGAATTTGATAGTGATAAGCTGTGTGTGTAGTTTGTTGGTTGTGCAAAATTGTGAATGACTAAATGTTGTTAAGTGTGCTGCACCTCGTGCCTACGCATGCTGGCGTGACGATTAGATGCCACGCGTGTAAGATGATAGGCGGAGATGACTTGTGTAGAATAGAATGTGACGAATCATGCAGCATCTTCGTCACCATATGTAGGTGATTGATCGATGAATTGATTGACTGATTGATCGATTATTGGTTGATTATATGTTGAATTGATTGACTGATTGGTCGTTAGTGGTTGATTTGATGGCAGTTTGCTAGGTAGGATTGAAGAGATATTGATGGATATCGTGCAGCTACTTGTTCATCATGTCAACGTGATGCTGACATGCTGTGTGTTGACAAGGTGACAGGCGCAGATGAGTTGTGTACAATGAAATGTGGGCAATGATGCACTATCTTCATAATAATAATGCGTAGTTGATTGATTTATCTGTGTGTGAATTATTTGATAGAAGTGTTGTCGATGTGTATGTAGAGAGATGGGAGGATATGGTGCAGGAAATGCGTCGACATGTGAATTCTATTGTGATAAGCTGTGTGTGTTAGTTTGTTGGCTGTGCAAAATTGTGAATGACTAAATGTTGTTAAGTGTGCTGCACCTCGTGCCTACGCATGCTGGCGTGACGATTAGATGCCACGCGTGTAAGATGATAGGCGGAGATGACTTTTGTAGAATAGTGCTGGGATGGATCCCAGAAAACTCGATGAAGCATCTAGATCCTTTGAAGGAGCCAAAGACATTTCATTCAATCACTGATAGGTAGAACATTACAGAATTTCGACGTGGCACATTCTGATTGGGTAAGTGTTGAGACTTCTTATTTTGGATTGAATGGATTATAACACTGATTTTTGTTGTTCAGAAAACTATAAATATACGTATATTTTGTACCAAACTTACTCTTCATCTCACTGGAATAAAGTTCTTGTCTACCTGTCTTCTGTTTTCTGATTTGCGACCATGAGGGTTCAGTTTTTCGAGGTGTTAAAATAGTCCGCGACTATTCAAGCATTAAGTACGAGACGTAACACTGGCGACGGTGTTAACAATCAAAATGTCATTAACCTTCGAACAAATTGAAGCTTTGCTGTAATGCTAAGAGAAACGCTACGAACAGTTCCAGATACGCGTGCTAAAAACTTTGACTCAGCAAATGAATTTTACTCAGAAGGGGCTGTCAGGAAACTCATGTAGATCTCACGCAGACTTCATCATTAACTCTATCAATGAGTTCCATTTTGATGGCTTAGCTGATATTACGTTTGATTCATGGTTTAAGAAGTACGAAGACTTGTTCAAGGTCGACTTGAAAAAAGTTGATGATGCCGCGAAGGTCAGAATGCTCCTGCGAAAGCTTGGCACTGTTGAACATGAACGCTATACTAACTTCATCCTTCCAAAGAACCCAAGAAATATTTCCTTCGAAGCAACAGTTGAGATCCTGTCGCAAATTTTTGGCGAACAATCATCCTTATTTTATATCCGCTATCAATGCCTAAAGTTATCAAAAGCAGGTGATGACGACTGGGTGAAGCATGCAGGCATAGTGAACCGTGAGTGTGAGCGGTGTAGATTCTCATCAATGACAGAGGACCAGTTTAAGTGTCTGGTTTTTGTATGCAGTCTGCAATCACCGGAAGATGCCGACATTAGAACCAGAATTTTGAGTAAGATTGAACAGTGTCCAACCATCACGCTACAAGAAGTCACCAGTAAATGCCAGAGGTTAGTGAACTTGAAACATGATACTGCTATGGTTGAGAACGGCAGTCGTCCTTCGTACGTCCATGCAATAACGGAGAGAAAAGATTCTAGCACGCAAAAGCAATATAGTTCACAACCTCCGTCCCCATGCTGGTTATGCGGAGAATGGCACTTCAAGAAGTTTTGTCTATACAAAGATCATCGTTGCAGCAAATGCCATCGTAAAGGACACAAAGAGATTCACTGTAAAGGAAAGTTACATCGTCGTCATGCACCGAAACTTTATTCCAAAAAATATAAATCTCGTGTATTGACCAATAAAATAATGGTGGCTCACACTAGTACACAACATTCCGGCCGCAAAAAAATATGTTACCATAAGGGTCAACGGCCGTCGTACTCGTCTACAACTCGACACCGCTTCTGATATAACGCTTATCAGCCGAGCAACCTGGAAGCATATTGGCAAACCCCCAGTGTGCCCAACAATTCAGCTAGCCCACAGTGCATCTGGAGGTAAATTAAATATTGTCGGTGAGATAGACTGTGGAGTTGCTAAGGGGAACGCAAAAGCAAATGCAACAGTATACCTCACAGAGAGTCCGGGGTTAGACTTGTTGGGTCTCGATCTAATAGAAACTCTGCATCTGGCGAACTTTTCGATTAACCACATCTGCAGCCGCATCAGGACTTCTGAGGTGTCGGAGACAAAAATGAGAAACACTGTGTTAGGAAGACATCAAAGGGTGTTTGCAGAAGATTTGAGGGAGTGTAATAAAGCGAAAGCACGACTAGTCCTCAAGCACGGTGCCACTCCAGTTTTCCGATCTAAACGTCCAGTGCCGTATGCTGCTTTATCTATTGTCGAGCAAGAGCTAGATCGCCTTCAAAAAAGTGGTGTCATGGAACCGGTAAATTTCTCCGAATGGGCAGCTCCAATAGTAATCGTTAAGAAGCCCAATGGAAGCATCCGATTATGTGCAGATTATTCTACAGGTCTAAATGATGCACTAGAAGCTCATCAGTACCGGTTGCCGCTACCAGAAGACTTATTGGCGAAGCTGAATGGAGGAAGATACTTTACAAAGTTGGACTTATCAGACGCCTACCTACAAATTCCAGTAGCTGAAAAATGCAAACAATACTTGACTATAAACACCCTCAAAGGATTGTTTCGCTATAACAGGCTGCCGTTTGGCGTGAAGACAGCCCCGTCAATCTTCCAACAAATCATGGACACGATGTTACAAGACATTCCTGGTACTGCTGCTTATTCGGATGATATACTCATAATGGGTGTAGATCAAACCGATTTAGAAAAGAAGCTGGATTCAGTGCTTACACGAATTGGGGATTTCGGTTTCCGTTTACGTGCTGAAAAATGTGACTTCCATCTGCAGCAAGTGCAATACTTGGGATTTATAGTGGATAAAAATGGAAGAAGACCTGATCCAGAAAACATCGAAGCTATTAAGACGATGCCACCACCGATAGATGTTCCGACCCTACGATCCTTCTTGGGAATGGTCAGTCATTATGGTATATTTCTTCCAGACCTGCACCATCTGCGAGCCCCACTGAATCGTCTACTATCAAAAAAAGCCAAGTGGATCTGGTCAGATGAATGCCAGAATGCGTTTACAGAAATAAAACAACTTCTATCGTCGAACCTACTTCTGATACACTATGACCCAGCTCTACCCATTATGGTTGCAGCAGATGCTTCGAACTACGAAATCGGTGCGGTGATTTCAGATGTTTACCCAGATGGATCTGAGAAGGCGATTGCCCATGCTGCAAGATCATTAACGACAACGGAGCGAAACTGTAGTCAAATAGAGAAAGGAGCTCTTTCCATTATCTTCGCGGTGGAGAAGTTTCACAGGATGCTATTTGGCCGACCGTTTACGTTATTGACAGACCACAAACCACTACTAACGGTTTTCGGATCCAAAAAAGGCATTCCCGTGTATACAGCGAACCGTCTGCAACGATGGGCCACTACGCTGCTTGGTTACAATTTTAAGATAAAGTATCAGCCAACAAAAGATTTTGGTCAGGCAGACGCCCTCTCAAGATTAATCGGCTCCCGTACAAAACAAGAAGAGGATATACTCGTGTCCAGCGTAGAAGCCGAGGTCCAGACAGTGTTAACAGATGCAATTTCCTGACTGTCGGTTACTTTAAAGCCATCAAAGAAGCCAGTGAAAGAGACAATACAATGGAAATTATTCGCCGTTATATACTCGATAAATGGCCAACATCTAGACTTCATGGCGAACTTCTACAGTACATCCGTCGGCGAGACGCCTTGACAATTGTCGATTCATGCATCATGTTTGGCCACCGTATTGTTATTCCCGAAACATTTCGTCACCAAGTCCTTAACCCATTTCACAGCGGGCACCCGGGTATTAACAAGATGAAACCACTAGCTCGGAGTTATGCGTACTGGCCGTCAATGGATAAGGATATAGAAGCGAAGTGCCGAAGCTGTTGGTCCTGTCTACAGGCTTCAAAAAGTCCGGCTAAGGCTGAACCGCAACCTTGGCCAAAACCAGACGCCCCCTGGAGAAGAATACATGCTGATTTCGCTGTTCCTATGCAAGGTAGAAATTACTTAGTCGTCGTAGAGGCGTTCACAAAGTGGCCGGAAGTATACCATATGCCGAGTCTGACGTCAGAGGTCACAATTTGGAAATCGTCAAGACGTTTTTCCTGCTTCGGCGTCCCAGAGGTCCTGGTGACTGATAACGGTACCCAGTTTGCATCGTCCGCATTTCGACGTTTCTGCAGCGAAAACGGAATCACGCACATGCGATCTCCAGTGTATCACCCGCAGTCCAATGGTCAAGCAGAACGATTCGTTGATACATTAAAAAGAGCTCTGATTAAAGGGGGAGAAGACAGTATGCCGACGCAAGTTATCGACAAATTTCTAATGTCATATCGAGCTACACCAAACCCTGCCGTACCGGAGGGGAAGTCACTCGCTGAGTCCATGTTCGGAAGGAAAGTTCGGACCATCTTTAACAGTATGCTTCCATCTAAAAGAATAGACGAACCCAAAGATGAAAGGTAACGGACGACTATTCGTAGTTTTCAAGTAGGCGAAAACGTACTTATCAAGTCGTACCAAGGTAACAGGAACTGGGAGCCGTGTATCGTCGAACGGAGGATTGTATAAGTATTATACTTAGTTCGAGGACGTTTTGGCACCTGCATAAAACATATTATTCAAATACGTGAAAATGGAGGAACAGTGAAAACACATGGCCGACTACCATTTCAAATGCTAGTGGACACATTGCAAAAAATGCTAGTAAGAAAGAACGCAGAAGATGTAAAACCGAAACAATCCAACCACGAGTGATAAATCGTTAAAGAAACACGGTAACCAGGTTGCAGGTAGATCCAAG
>JAGWFQ010000016.1:206878-232672 GCA_025215515.1 Schistosoma japonicum
CGTGATAGAAAGATGCTAGGTGTGAAGAATGATAGGCGGATATTACTCGTGTAGAATAGAATGTGACGTATCATGCTGCTAATTCGTCATCATATGTAGGTGATTAACCGATGGATTGATTTAATGATTGATCGATTCGTGGTTTAATATATTTTGAAGTGATTGACTTATTGGTCGTTAGTGGTTGATTTGATGGCAGTTTGCTAGGTAGGATTGAAGAGGTATTGATGGATATCGTGCAGCTACTTTTTCATCATGTCTACGTGATGCTGACATGCTGTGTGTTGACAAGGTGACAGGCGCAGATGAGTTGTGTACAATGAACTGTGTGCAATTGTGCACTATCTTCATAATAATAATGCGTAGTTGATTGATTTATCTGTGTGTGAATTATTTGATAGAAGTGTTGTCGATGTGTAAATAGGGAGATGGGAGGATATGGTGCAGGAAATGCGTCGACAGGTTAATTCGATGGTGATAAGCTGTGTGTGTCAATTTGTTGATGTTTCAAAATTGTGAATGACGAAATTTTGTTTTTTGTGCTGCACCTTATGCCTTTGCATGCAGACGTGATAGAAAGATGCTAGGTGTGAAGAATGATAGGCGGATATTACTCGTGTAGAATAGAATGTGACGTATCATGCTGCTAATTCGTCATCATATGTAGGTGATTAACCGATGGATTGATTTAATGATTGATCGATTCGTGGTTTAATATATTTTGAAGTGATTGACTTATTGGTCGTTAGTGGTTGATTTGATGGCAGTTTGCTAGATAGGATTGAAGAGGTATTGATGGATATCGTGCAGCTACTTGTTCATCATGTCTACGTGATGCTGACATGCTGTGTGTTGACAAGGTGACAGGCGCAGATGAGTTGTGTACAATGAACTGTGTGCAATTGTGCACTATCTTCATAATAATAATGCGTAGTTGATTGATTTATCTGTGTGTGAATTATTTGATAGAAGTGTTGTCGATGTGTAAATAGGGAGATGGGAGGATATGGTGCAGGAAATGCGTCGACAGGTAAATTCGATGGTGATAAGCTGTGTGTGTCAGTTTGTTGATGTTTCAAAATTGTGAATGACGAAAATTTGTTTTTTGTGCTGCACCTTACGCCTTTGCATTCAGTCGTGATAGAAAGATGCTAGGTGTGAAGAATGATAGGCGGATATTACTCGTGTAGAATAGAATGTGACGTATCATGCTGCTAATTCGTCATCATATGTAGGTGATTGATCGATGGATTGATTGAATGATTGATGGATCCATGGTTAAATTTATTTTGAAATAATAGACTTATTAGTCGTTATTGGTTGATTTGATGGCAGTTTGCTAGGTAGGATTTAAAAGATATTGATGGATATCATGCAGCTACTTGTTCATCATGTCAACGTTATGCTGACATGCTGTGTGTTGACAAGGTGACAGGCGCAGATGAGTTGTGTACAATGAAATGTGGGCAATGATGCACTATCTTCATAATAATAATGCGTAGTTGATTGATTTATCTGTGTGTGAATTATTTGATAGAAGTGTTGTCAATGTGTAAATAGGAAGATGGAAGGATATGGTGCAGGAAATGCGTCGATAGGTAAATTCGATGGTGATAAGCTGTGTGTGTCAATTTGTTGATGTTTCAAAATTGTGAATGACGAAATTTTGTTTTTCGTGCTGCTTCTCACGCCTTTGCATGCACGCGTGATAATGTGATGCTACGTGTGTAAGATTATTGGCGGATATCACTCGTGTAAAATTGAATGTGACGAATCATGCGGCTAATTCGTCATCATATGTAGGTGATTGATCAATGGATTGATTGAATAATTGATCGATTCATGGTCACATATATTTTAAATGACAGACTGATTGTATTTTAGTAGTTGTTTTGATGGTTGTTTGCTAGATATGATTGAAGAGATATTGATGGATATTGTGCAGCTTCTTGTTTATCATGTCAACGTGATGCTGACATGCTGTGTGTTGACAAAGTGACAGGCGCAGATGAGTTGTGTACAATGAAATGTGGGCAATGATGCACTATCTTCATAATAATAATGCGTAGTTGATTGATTTATCTGTGTGTGAATTATTTGATAGAAGTGTTGTCGATGTGTATGTTGAGAGATTGGATGATATGGTGCAGGAAATGCGTCGACAGGTGAATTTGATTGTGATAAGCTGTGTGTTTTGGTTTGTTGGTAGTGCAGAATTTTGATCGACAAAATGTTTTCACGGGTGATTTAACTCGTGCTCACACATGCAGGCGTGATGGTGAAATGCCAGATGAGTAAAATTATAGACGAAGACGATTTTGGCGTAAAATAGAATGTGAAGAATCCAGCAGCATCTTCGTCATCATAAGTTATTGATAAATAATTGGATCATTGATTGATTGAAGAATTGATTGATTGTTTGTTTGAATGAATATATTTTCGATTAATCGACTGATTATTCGAAAGTGTTTATTATGATTGCATGTTGTTCGGTAAGATTGAAAGAGATATTGATGAATATCGTGCAGCAACTTGTTCGTCATGTCAACGTGATGCTGACATGCTGTGTGTTGACAAGGTGACAGGCGCAGATGAGTTGTGTACAATGAAATGTGTGCAATTGTGCACTATCTTCATAATAATAATGCGTAGTTGATTGATTTATCTGTGTGTGAATTATTTGATAGAAGTGTTGTCGATGTGTATGTAGAGAGATGGGAGGATATGGTGCAGGAAATGCGTCGACAGGTGAATATGATTGTGATAAGCTGTGTGTGTTAGTTTGTTGGTAGTGCAGAATTGTGAATGACGGAATGTTGTTGAGTGTGCTGCAAATCTTGCCTACCCATGCAGGCGTGATGTTGAGATGCCACCTGTGTAAGATTATAGGCGGGGATGTGTTGTGTAGAATAAAATGGTAGAATCATGCAGAATCATCGTCACCATATGTAGGTGATTAATCGATGGATTGATTGACTGAATGATCAATCGATTTGTTGATTAATCGTTAGTTTTAAATGCTGATTGGTCGTTAGTGGTTGATTTGCTGGCAGTGTGCTAGGTAGAACTAAATAGATATTGATGAATAATGTGCTGCAACTTGTTTATCATGTCAAAGTGATGCTGACATGCTGTGTGTTGACAAGATGACAGGCGCAGATGAGTTGTGTACAATGAAATGTGGGCAATGATGCACTATCTTCATAATAATAATGCGTAGTTGATTGATTTATCTGTGTGTGAATTATTTGATAGAAGTGTTGTCGATGTGTATGTAGAGAGATGGGAGGATATGGTGCAGGAAATGCGTCGACAGGTGAATTTGATAGTGCTAAACTGTGCATATTATTTCGTTGGTAGTGCAGAATTGTGAATGACGGAATGTTGTTGAGTGTGCTGCACATCTTGCCTACGCATGCAGGCGTAATGGTGAGATGCTTCGTATTTAAAATGACAGGCGAAGATGACTTGTGTAGAATAGAATGTGACGAATCATGCAGCATCTTCGTCATCATTTGAAGTCAAGCGACCGAAAAATTTATTGATTGCTTGTTCGGTTGGTTGATCATTTGTGAGAATAATCGACTTATTGCTTGATAATGGATGATTAGTGACAGTACAATTTGCAAGATATTAGAAATATTGATAAATAAGGCGCAGCATTTTGTTCATCATGTCAACGTTATGCTGACATGCTGAGTGTTGACAAGTTGACAGGCGCAGATGAGTTGTGTACAATGAAATGTGGGCAATGATGCACTATCTTCATAATAATAATGCGCAGTTGATTGATTTATCTGTGTGTGAATTATTTGATAGAAGTGTTGTCGATGTGTATGTAGAGAAATGGGAGGATATGATGCAAGAAATGCGTCGACAGGTGAATTTGATAGTGATGGGCTGTGTGTGTTAGTTTGTTGGTAATGAAGAACTGTGAATGACGGAATGTTGTTGAGTGTGCTGCAAATCTTGCCTACGCATGCAGGCGTGATGGTGAGATGCTTTGTATATGAAATAATAGGCGGAAATGGCTTGTGCGGAATAGAATGTGACGAATCATGCAGCATCTTCGTCACCATATGAAGGCAAGCGACCGATAAATTTTTTGATTGGTTGTTTGGTTGATTGATCAATTGTGGAATTAATTGACTGATTAGTCGTTAGTGGATGATTCATGACAGTTTGCTTGGTAGGATTGAAGAAATGTTGATGGGTATCGTGCAGCAACTTGTTCATAATGCCAACGTTATGCTGACATGCTGAGTGTTGACAAGTTGACAGGCGCAGATGAGTTGTGTACAGTAAAATGTGGGCAATGATGCACTATCTTCATAATAATAATGCGTGGTTGATTGATTTATCTGTGTGTGAATTATTTGATAGAAGTGTTGTCGATGTGTATGTAGAGAGATGGGAGGATATGGTGCAGGAAATGCGTCGACAGGTGAATTTGATAGTTCTAAGCTGTGTGTGTTAGTTTGTTGATAGTGAAGAATTGTGAATGACAGGTGATGTTTAATGTGACTACTTATGCAGGCGTGATAGTTAGATGCCACGCAAATTAGATGATTGTCGATGACTTGTGTAAAATAGAATGTGACGAATCATGCAGCATTTTCTTGACAATATGTAGCAGATTCATCGACTGTTTGATTGTTAGACGCCTCGTTAATCGTAGAATTGACTGCAATTTGCTAGTTAGGATTGCGAAGATATAGAAAGATATCGTGCAGCAACTTGTTCATCATGTCAACCTGCTGCAAACATGCTCTGTATCGATAGAAGTTGATTGCAAATTAGTTGTGTACAATGAATCGTAGCAATGATGAATTCCATCTATTTAAAAAATGCGGAGTTGATGGATTCATCAGTGTGTGGATTATTTGATAGAAGTGTTGTCGATTTGTATGTGGATATAGAGGATGATATGGTGCAGGAAATGCCTGAATATGTAAAAATGATGGTGATAAGCTGTTTGTGTTGGTTTCTTGTTAGTGCAGAAATTTGAATGACGGAATGTTGTTGAGTGTGCTGCACATCTTGCCTACGCATGCAGGCGTGATGGTGAGATTATACGTGTGTAAGATGATAGTCGAAAATGACTTGTGTAGAATGAAATGTGACAAATCATGTATCATCTACACTCATACATAAAATGTTTTTTCAAATAATTCTTCGTTTGATTATTTGTATAAGTTTATTAGGTTGATTGTTACTTGTTGATTCGATGGCAGTTTGTTAGGTGTAATCGTGAAGATATTTGTGTATATTCTGCAGCAACTTATTCATCTTGTTCAAGTGAATGTGTTATGTGGTTATTGTTTTTTTTTGGCCACTTTTTCCGGTTTTTCTGATTATATGTTTTTTTGTTTCCTAATATTTTTTCGTGTTTTTTTCAGTTCTTTCATTATTATGTATGATTTTTTGCGATATTCTATTTTTACCTTACATCTGGTTGTATGTTATCATTGCTGCTCTGATTTTATGTGTAAATATTCATGTTGATACTTTTAATAATCATGTGATTTTGTCTAACTGAGTACCACTACGTAGCTATCTGCCGTATTACAAATTTATGTTCATAAGGACATGGTGTTTTTCATTACTTATTTTAATAACAGACCTTAGTACTCTACACAACAAAACATTGCCTTTTCTCAGAAGTCCAGGAAAAAATTAGTGGTGAACAAAATAATCTATAATATACAAAAACTGATAAATTGTTATAATAAATGCTCAGTAATACCAAAACAACAATATGTTTACCGGGAAACCCTCTTAGAATTAGCAAAGCAGGCGAAGATAAAGATGGACCAAAAGCAAAAGTTACATTATGATACATAACATTCGACGTAGTCTTGATTATAGAATCTCCAATTTTACAAACATCATGTGAATTCACACAAGCATTTAGAGCTTTTTCATGTCTTAGACAGAAGAAACCCGGCAGAGCGAGAGTCAAAAAGAGAACGGCTACTCTGCCCTGTCCACCTACGAAAAATAAACTCATCACGACCGATGGTAAAAAACGTTTAGAAACCGTAAGAATCTATCCGAAGCTCTACAAGCTTGATACGAGGTCAAACATATCCTACACAGACATATTCGATTCTGTGAAGGAAGACCCAGGTTGACAAGGCAGAGATCAGGTGCAAGTGTGGCTCTCCATCAGTTTCAGTGACCTTGAAAAGACAACTTCCGTTGTTGAGTACTTCTACCGAGGAAACTGACTATGGTAACTAGTACCTCCGCCTAGGAAGTCTCATTTAAACAACACTTTGCAAATAGGCTTCTTGTTGCCATCAAGGAGGTGGGACTCATAGAATGGGTAAGTTGCGATACTAGATGGAGAACCAAGGGTAAATCCTTGAAGTTGGAATACATATTTTCCAATGACAGACTCCCATTAGAAAATATTGAAATTAACACCCCGATAGCGAATAGCGATCATGCCCTGATAACATTCGAAATGGTCACAAGTGAAACTCTACCATGGAATGAAAGCGCACCACACTTTCATCACGCTCGCACAGACTACTAAGCCCTAAACGATTATCTAATTCAAGCTATATGGCCTAGCGTGAGAGAGAACTTGTCCATAAACCAGCATTGGTATACCACCAAAATTATCATCAACGAAGCAACTTTACGATGTACTCCCGTTATGAAAGTAAACTAGCTTAAACGACCTCGTGGTTAGGAAGAGACATTGTACGCCTTCTTAAGGCTCGGATGGAGAATCACACGGATGGCCTTCGACCACTATTCGTACGTATGCTTACGGAACAGGTGCACCTTGCGTTAGAGACACAACAAACAAAAGCTCCCTGCCCACCTGACTAGAAAGCTTCAGGAGAATTCAAAACCGCTATACAGGCTTATGGTCTGGAGGTCGTTTACCAACCCAAACGTTCTAACTATAGCAGACCACAACAGAGAGCCTATCTCCAACGCCGGGGCAGCCGACGTTTCCAACAACTACTTCGGCAGACAACCAAACCCTTCTTCAGTAGTGATCACCAACCCGACAAGCACATCTCCGAAAACAGAAATCGGGCACATTTGCGACTGAACCCGGGTTACTCTTGATGCAACTTAGTGAGTTGAAGCCCAACAAATTGCTGGGCTGCAACCACACGAGGCCGGTGGTACTAAAACGGTGCGCTGAAGTTCTGAGCCACCCAATTAATAATCAGTTGAAACTCTCGTTGCAATTCAAGACATTAGCAGAAGAATGAAATTAGACGCTTGTATCCTCAATCTACAAGGCAGGTGGCAGGAAAGACCCAACTTGCTATAGACTGGTAACCATGCTCATAATACTATCAAACGTTTTAGAAAATATTACGGGCTTTCAAGTGCGAGAGTCTCTTAACAATCTCGATCTACTTCATGAAGCACAATATGGCTTCTTTCGAAATAGGTCCTATGAGACAAACATTATTCCGGCCTGAGACGACTGGACAACCTTTTGGGACACCAACATCCAGGTTCACACTATATTCCTGGACTTCGCAAAAGCGTTTGACACTACTCTATAACCTACTCATTAATACGGCAGCTACAATGAACCGTCACTTCCATGCTACAGAATTACCTGCAGAAGCAGACGTTCTGCACCGAGGTGAGTAGGGCGTACTCAGACTGGAGGCCGGCCACGTCTGGAGTATCACAGGGCTCGATCCCCAGGCCACTGTTGATCCTAATTTTCATTCATGACCTCGCACTAAATATCCGCTTGTTCATTCTTAAATAGGCGGATGATGTAAGATTGTGGAGATCTATGAGAGCGGACCGGGACTCTAAACGCTTACAAAAGAGGTAGGAAAATGAAAACTTTTAAAAATATATACTTCTATTAAAAATAAAACCAGCTATAACTGTTAGGTCAGAAGCCGCCGTGTATACAGTCAATTAAAGGAGTTAGTCAACGACCAGAAAAAGAAACCGTTAAATTGAGACGCCAGAACAGAGAAATTAATAAGTTTAAAATAGCTCGTCATACTAATTATTGATAGGAAGTTGCCAATTGAAAGTTGAGCTAAATTTTAGTTCGAGGAAAAATAATTTATAATCAGCAGTCTCGATTTCCTTAGTGAATTTGATTTTGTTGAAAATACTGTTGACATTTTCAAAAAGTCCATCTAGTGCATCTAGTTTTGTAATAATGAAAGTGTCATCTACGTACCTTAGCCAGAGTTTGGGCGGATAGACACATTTTGAGAGGGCATTTGTTTCCAGTGAATGCATAAACAAGTTGGCAACAATTGGAGACATTGTAGATCCTATCGCTAGACCTTCTGTTTGATTATAGAGATCTCCTCGAAACTTAAACAATATAGAATTAAAGCATGAACTTAAGCATTTAATAATCTCTGAAGGTTCTAAAGGACACCGTAGACTCAAGTCATTTTCTGCGAGTAAATATTCACCTATAATGTCTAATGAATTGTTAATGTGGACATTAGTGAATAAAAATCAAACATCGAAACTTGCCATTACTTCATCTTCTTCTAAACGCATGTTTGTAATCATGTTTTAAAAATCAAATGCATTTTTAATTCCATATTTGGCCTCTTTGTCATAAGGTTTAAGTATTACAGCCAAATATTTTGCTAGACAATACGTCGGCGAATTTGTGTAGTCTACCACTGGTCCTAATGAAACATTCATTATGTGGATTTTCGTTAGTCCGTAAAATCTGCAAGGGCTGCAAATTTTTCGGGCGAGATTGAACCATAAGGACTGTCCTATTTTAGACTTAATGGATCGTAATACTCTACTTGTCTCCGCATTCAGGTTGTAAAGAGAGGCACGACATTTTGTTACTCTAATTTTTTCATATGGGCCCTCATTTAGGTGCTCATTTGCCTTATTGTTGTCAGAGGTGTTCATTACTACCGTCGTTTTCTAAGTTTCAGCTCCATACAACAAAACTATTTTCATATATGTATTGAAAATCCTAACTTCAATGTTGACTGACAGTTGGTTTGAGTTCCAGATGTCCTTCGGTTGTAAAAATACTGCTCTTGTTTCTCCAATCTGCGCCTTTACATCTGCATCAGACTCTCGTTGTTTGTCGATGATGCTGCCGAAGTATGTAAAGGATCCTACTTCTACTGGAATTTCTGCGTTAAGTAAAATTAGGTTAGTGTTCGTTGTTCTGTATTGAAGGATCTTGCTTTTTCCGTTGTGTATGTTGAAGCTCACTGCTGCTGAGGCTGCTGCTACATTGTCCGTTTTCATCTGCGTTGGTTACTGTGTGTGGAATAGGTAAGCTGGATCATCTGCAAAATCCAAGTCATTCAGTCGCATTGGTGTTGTCTATTTCATTTCAACATTGCCTTGAAATGTTGCTGCCTTCATAATCCAGTCAAATACTAGCAGCGATAGGAAGAGTGTAAGTGAGCAGCCTCGTCAACACTGGTCTCCACTACGAATGAATCTGTTGAGCTGACAAATAATAAAGACAAAGAAACTGGATTAATCTTAGCGATGTCTACACTAATGATGAACAACTACCCAAAGAACTTTATCAAAAAGATAGTTTAATAGAAACGCAATAAGAAAGCCAAGCCGAAGGTCCAACCGAAAGAGTGGATTGACACTGTGGTTGTGCCTTGCAGGAATGGGACTTCTGAAGAGATTATAAGAATTTTGAATAAACATGCCATACGCGTTTTCTTCCGAACAAACAATACACTGGGCTCTGCACTTGTAAATATCAAGGACAGAGTACCAAAAGAAGAACAAGCAAACTGTGTCTATGAGATCTAATGTAATGATTGTAATGCCAAATACGTAGGAGAAACATCACGATAATTGAATGTAAGGATAAAGGAATATATACTTTCCTCAAAGCATATTCCCAGATCCTCTAATGATATACTGAAACTTGAAAATAAATCGGCAATAGCATTACATTCAATAGAATCAGGGCACAGTATTGATTTTGATGAAATTAAAATCCTTCAAAAAGGTTTTAACTCCTACAAAGATAGGCTAACATTTGAAGCCCTACACATATGGGCTAATCCGAATAATATAAACTGACGAGATGGAGTACTGTTAGCTGCACCATGGCAACTAATGGTTAAAAAATGAATTAACAACTTCCACTATTCCAGTTTCCTATGCATTTAATTTAATGATTGAATGATTGATTAATTCTGTTTCAGAACTCTCTATTCCAATTCACATTCAACATGTAGCCATTTACGAATATTCACCCTTCATTTGGCCTATAATCATCATTACATTGATTTCCTCCAACTACGATTTGATAGCAAGCCTATGTTTAGATTGTCTATCCCCCTCCATGCACGTAACTCAGAACAGTACATGTACACACATGATTGTAACATGAAAATGCACACCTTCCTTCATCCACAACAATCCCAATATCAGTTCACTTACAATAACTCATATGACAATTTCATGCCCTGTATGCACTTGGATATTCGTAATCAATTTGACCTCTTATTTACATTTATATTCGATAATTTCTGATTTTGGTTATTTCCGTGAAGAAGCTCAGACCAGTTTGCCGAGCGAAACGTTGGAATTTTTCATTAATTTTATCCGCTGAGATTATTAACAAATATATATTATTCATAATGCAAGTAGTTGTTTACGGTGCTGTGTTTCGTATATTTTAATTTGTTAAGTAGAAATTGAGTTCATGCGTTACAGTACATCTAAGCAGTCAATTAATTTTAAGTCTGCTTGACCATGCAAATGCATGTGTATATATTTAAATCCGAACTATGCAATAACGGTTGTGCCGACAAAGTATTGTCTGGGTCTGTCTAATTTTTGGGTAACTGCAGTTAGTCATGATATATCCAACAATTATGATGTCAAAACGTTAATGCAGTCAAATGATATGTCGTCAACCAATCAGTATTTAGGGTGTCGGACAGTGCATTGTCTCACTAAAGTATGAATTCAACTGAGTAATGAAAAATCTCAAAATTACTTATTATCGTAAGTCATCTTTTGAGTTCTTGTTATAATATCTTATTATATTAGTACATAGGTTCTTCCTATTAGCGGCTTGCCAAGTTCAAGTCCTAGTATTTCACACAATGATTCTTGCAACGTTTGCGAGATTTTTGAGTAAATTATGTTTTCAAGAACATTTTCTACGTGTATACAGTCAGTGTATGCCAGTTTAGGCTATCAGTCTAAATTAAGAGTACGGTATGTGATTGGGGAGTATGAAATTGTAACTTTCGACACCTTGCATAATCATTCTTGCGCTGTCCGTTTTATGGCTACAGATAGCTCTATACACAGACCTTAATGAGGAAAGGCATATTATTCAACCATTTGTTGAACGAAACGTATGTTCACGAAGTCATCGATTTGGCTTATTATGTAAAGTGATATAAGAAACATGAACGTAAGTTCTATGCATATTTAAATTTTAGTTCAGCATTAATCGGCCCCCTGAATAATCTTGTACAACGTACCAGACAAATAGAACAAGTTTATGTCCTTCGTGATAGTCATGTGTTTGTTTCTAGAATCGTTTTTGCTCGTGACGATATGGTTGAACTGTACCGCGGATTTTGCGAAGTAGTTGGCTTAGACTACTTATAAAACAAATATAATGTTTTCCGTTTTTCGTCTGAATATCTAACTGGATCTTATAGGTGCCCTGGAGTTTATTATTGTCGACCGGTTACCTCGTGCAGTGCAGATAGTTCCAGGAGCATGTAGTGATTTTCATGAACGTTTGCTTTCGCGTGTCGTGCAGGCATATCCAAAAAACCAAATGTTGGCTTCCGAAGGGATCAGAAATGCGACGAGAATTTTCGACAGTATGTTACGTCAGGTGCCTTAGAATTCATTAAGGTTACATCGGGCTCCAACGCAACGTAACTCCTGACAGCAACACTTTCCACCATTATAATTAATGACGGAGTGTATATTTTTGTTATGTTCATACCAACCAGTTAAATAAACATTTCATTTTGTTGGATTGTTTCTTTAGTACTAAACCGTCCCGCTTAGTACATTTCTGTCAATTTCGGCTTAATATTTAAGTTACGATTGACATGGCGCTGTCGTATCGCGTAGAATTTAATCATTACACGGAAATATCTATCGGTTAACTCAACAAAAAATTTTCAACGTACACTTATGACTTACATTCATTAGTGAGTATTAAAGATACATTTTTCATCAGATTAGTCGTTTGCTTAAGACCATGACGAAACACCAGTTACGGATAAGGCCTTCCGCTGAATGTTTAGCATTAACACACTACTTTTTTAGTAAGATGGACTTACGCTACATAGACATCAATTAGTTACAATAAAATCATGCTAGCCATCACATTCCCCTTAGTGTGATTACTTCAGTAAGTTGTATGAAATAGGTCGAATTTAACCAATATCTGCTAGGATATTAGCCTATACAAACGTATTCTTGTTTTCCTAATTGAAAATCGATATACCTTATCTACGTTCCAATAAGTAATAGTTACTTGATACTAAATGCTACATGAATTGTTACCTATCACCAGAATCGAGACGTTTTGGGTGATAACTACTCATTAAACGGTTCTAAAGTTTAAATTCTGCGACAACAAGTTTGCCACCAACATTTGTTAGTTTCGTCTGCACGAAAACTACCTATTGTGCACAAGTACCAAGTCGTGTCCTTTCGGATTTAACGAATAGCTACTTAACAACGACATCCATTCTAATGGCTAATGCTAACTAGATGCTATTAAGTGCATACGCATAATGACTCGATGACAAGTCAATCAAAAACTAACCTGATGAACTATATGTATTTTTACGACTGATACTTGGTTAGTATAAATTGCATGGTTCACGCTGAGATGTTATTCTCATCGATGAATACTTATTACTGAAGTAAACCCAAACAACCTAAAATTTGTGAAGAAGGATAAACTTGGTGTAAACAGAATCGAAATCCTAATAGCGAATTTTGTGTGAATGTAGACGAAAATGCAACACTTGCGGTGTTTTCACATGTCCAGTGTAAAAAATCAAACTGTTATTTTGATTTTCACACTTGAAACTTGTCTCAAAATTGACACAGTATGATGAAGCATATAGAAGTAAACATGGCAAATCGGGCGTCGAAAGTGTTCATTTATTAAAAAGCATTATAAACGTTAAAAGATAACAGAAAGATTGGGAGACAAGTCTCTACTTTTAGTGAGAAAGATCGTTAACCTACGTCGATTCCTGTAAATGAAAACAGACTGTAAATCAGTGATTCCTTTAATTAGGTCTACGTAATGTATATCCTGATCTTTAAATACGTATGAGACAGTAAAATGTATGACTCATAGTCACTTATGATGAAGAAGACCCTCTCAAAAAAGTCTTCTACTAGTTATCGAATAGTTTGTGTCGAAGTCATCATAAAATATTTATATTTATGTTAGGTGCAGTCCACATTTACGGTAATTGTTAGTGATGGACTATTATTATAATTTACTGCAATCTAAGTATAAAAAACAGTGTCAGAAACATTTAGGCAAGTGCATTAGTAGTAATGAGATTGTGACAATGTTTCTGTTCACTTAGTCATCCATAGTGTTTGTATGTTAATGCGTTTACTTTACATATCACATAAAGTGACAATAGGCTAGAGTTTTGACAAAAATTGGTTATATGATCGAAGAAATCGTCATTAAAATAGTGATTACGTTTTAACATTATATTATAAAGTGTCCAAGTCTAAAAAGTGGATTTTTTCCCAAATGTTTTATTATATATCTTGCATGAATTTTGCATTTGACTTTTAAATAACAGTAGCTGCCACTGAACTGATAATTTAGGTCAAATAGGAAAACCATGTTAGGTAGGTAGTGAACTTTGTTTGCAATGATGTGTTAGCATTACATAATGTTAAGAGATAATGTAGTGTGATGACATACTAGTAATACATGATGTGCAACCGTTAAAAAAATTGCAAACATAACACTACTGAGACTGTAGTGTGTGTGGAAAATATTCTACAAATGAGTATTCACTGTGAGTTTTATCAGTATATCCATATAAGTTCATTAATGCCCAAAAGGTTGTCATTTGAATATCAAAAATTACACGCATATTGTTTATTTATGCGATTATTACTTTACAGTATTTTAGTTATTGTGACTTATAGTAGTGTCCTAACTTGTAAATGTGTTTTGTTGTGAAATGCATTCAGAATTTGACATGTGTGTTTGTATAAGTATGCTAATGTCCCAATAATTAAAAGGATGACTATAGTATTACTCATTATTCATTTACGAATAGAATATTTCGCTCGTTTGATATGTATTATTCACATGTATTACACCTGCCTTCGTTATTTACCCCATAATTGAATTAATTATCGTGGAAATGAAATAAAAAAATGCAGACATCTATATGTTAACTTGACCTATACCATAATTTGGCAAATACTGCAGTTTATTGTTGATATACTGGTTATTGCACAATTCTTTATATAATTCTCTGTTAACAAACGCAGCTGATTACAGACTTCAGAAATTAGTTAAATTAACGACAAATAAATGGAAATACAATTTACTTGACTCATGAACTCCGTATAAATGATCATGTCGAAGTGTAGGAAATACAAGTGATGAATACGTTTTTCATCTAGCAGCAATGCACATTTATAAAAATAATAGAATTTGTTGGCTGTCATCAGAATGGACTTTCTGTCAAATGGTCTACATTTGAGCATGATCGCTTAAGTTAGTATCAGAGCCGCCTTCATTGGAATAAAGTTGTTAGCTTGCTGCAGTCAGATTATTTGTAATTAAACATCGAAAACGAATACATAAGATACAATAATCCAGTTTAGGTACCTTGTTAGACAAATAGCGATTCTAAAAGCGACTTGATAACTTATAACGATGACATGATAAATTTGGTTTGACCTTGTGAATGGTGAATTTGAATTAAGAACCGATGACACTTTCGTCATAAAGTTCAGATCATTCATGAATGCGGAACTTCTAGTTTTGAGTTGTTGCCTGTAAACATGATATCAGTATTCCCAATTGATGTGATACATATTGTATGTTTAGGTGTAGTGAAAAAATTAAGCATGTTGTGGATAGACCTCTCCAATAAACGAGAGAGGAACGTGAGTATCCATGTCATAAGTAAAATTAATCAGTCCCTTATAGGTTTTGCTAAACGGACTCCATCTAATTTTCAAAGGAAATGTCGAATATTATACAAAATCTCCGATTGAAAGGCTTCTGAATGTCGTTTATTTCTACTCTGCATAGGACCCGTTGTTCTAAGAAATATTTTACCAAAGCCACTATATGTAAATTTTAATCGCTTAGCCACTTACATTTACACATTATGTCATCCTAAGTTGTATGAACTCTATAAGGGCTGATTTAAGTAATTTTCTAATAAAATATGAATGGTGTTATGAATATCAGAGATGATAGATTAATAAAATTTAAGCTGTACTATGATGCTACTGACTTCTTCACCACACCATTCTCATCTAGTGACATAGGTATATTCATGTGCTTAGTTGTTAGTAGTGAATACATGTATATACGCATTACTGATGCCTTATGTAAGTGCATTTCTGTAAGTCAAGTAAACAATGAAGTAATTATGCTCCTTCTGCATACATTTATCTAATTTCTTAGCCTCAACAGATTTCCTATGCAATTATCAACGCCATCACGGAGAAGAGGATTAGTGCTGTACAGTCGCAATCGCTGATCAGCTAGAATTTATGCATATATCCTAATAACAACTTGCATATCAACATAGAAAAATCAATCAACGCGGCGCTGCACCACTTTAGTGACTTTACAGTTACAAGTGGGCTAATATCGCATTTCACGTAATCACTTGGTCACCATCAATCTATTGATGATGACACAGCTTCTCAACTTACGGGGGGAAGCATAGAAGGTAACCTAAGCCTTTTGTAAAATAAAACTCAAAGCAGATTACATTTATGATTCTGTCGACTTAGAAGTAGCAGAAATACAAGCTGGGTGCAGCGACATCTAATATCCCAAGCTTAGTATCTTCGAAAAGTCAATGTCGCCAGTCGCAAAGTAACTTCATTGTCTAGATTAATGTATATATATATATATATATATATATATATATATATATATATATATACTAGTTCGACAAATGTGGAATCGACACCATCTAACTCAGTTTCTACACCGAAACATAAATCAAGAGTTGAGTATATGCCTCCCTATTATGTTTGCTATTATAGTTTCACGAAATTAGATTACAATATACAGTAAATCCTTATTGTATTGACGGATTTATCTGGAAACATCGTTCAAGTATTGCGGCTCTTGAAAACATCATCCAGAAAATCAGAGATGAACCAATTTCAAACTGGGTCCACAAACCTGAAATTTTTCCTATCAACGGAAGACAAAGTTGAACTACTGGAAACATCCCTAATTCAAGAAAGTAGAAGAAATAGTTTCTTAAAAGTTTATTCTGTGGTAATGCAATTTTGTTTATCCGAACCTTGTACTCTGCAATATAACTGTCTGCCAATAAATGTACAAATAAATTTGTGCATTTTCACTTACATTGAATAAATTGTAAACGTAAATTGTTGAAGTAAACGTTTACAGTAGTTGACAAAAACGAATTATTTGTGTGGAACGTAAACTAGTTAGTGAGTGTAGACGATGGGCGGGCTAGGCTGTAGGAATTTAGGCTATGAGTAGACCATAAAGTGTAAATAAAGGCGAAAGGATGACTATTAACCATTTATTCATTCCGCAATAAAGTGTGAATTTCTGGACACGTCTAATCGAACCAGACAAATTATGCGGAGTCAATTTGTAAATAAATGGACGTGTCTATTTATTTACACCTGGCAGTCGAAAAAGACGCAAAATGTTGCATTGTCGTCTTTATTCACACTGTTCACCACTAAAAATGCACCTTTATTTACACTTTACAGGTTGTTTGGATGTAACTGGCTCATCCTTCATTTGAACTTCTCACGGCTCCTTTCACTACAACTCCAGCTACTTCCTCTTAAAATTAGTCACTATTTAGTCGTCTGTTATTATTCTGCTTTTATTTGTATTTCCAGCTTTTGAATTTCTTGTCATTTTTACCCACTTTTTTCCTGCATTTTACCCTATGTTCGGTCTATTTTTTCACACAATTTTGGGAACTTTCTATATTCTACCCTGATCTCTTCCATCTTATTTTTTTTGTCTTAAACTTTAGTTGCTACTGGCGTCATCAAAGGACTTTGTATGACATATGTTTTATGTAGTAGTTCATGTTCCCTAACACCATAACATCCAAAGTTATAACTGCTTTGTTAATAGCAATCTCATATTTGGCCTTTACTTATATGCGGCATTTTCTTTTTGATTAGGCCTAGTGTTTTTTTAATATCGACAACAGTGCTGGTCAGTGGACTAAAAAATGGCTTTTTCTACTAATTATTCAAATTAAGCTTTCATCACGTCATTGATTAGCTGGTGAATACGTTATTCTTTGCAGACGATGGTTGTTGGAGAGAAACATTCGCCTCCAGTCTTGCTGCAAGTTCTTCGTATCTTGTACATCTACCTGTTACTCGCTCTTATATAAACACTGACTCAGCCTTGTCCTACGGCTTCTTTAAAGAAAGAATAAAACACGGCCTTGCGACAATAGTTTTCAACATTCTATTAACCTATAAGTCAAGCTGGTACCCGAGGTTTGTAAGGGGACCTCACATGCCCGCATCATTTAGCCGAAGTCAGATTAGGTTTTTGTCTTCGTTCTTTATTAATGTTACATCTGCTATTTCGTTGATAATAGCCCTTTCTACCACGTAATTCTGCCCAAACCTTTTTTCCAAATTAACTTCAGCTAAAATGGACCCTTCTGCTTCATTCAGTATAATACTTCTTAGCTTAACCTGTAAGTAATGAATTAAATAAGCGAGTCACATAATATCGTTACTGATTGCTCGTCCCACAACTTTCTAGAGTTCCTTAATAAAGATTCAATATTCGCTAGGATTTCGATCAAATTTCCGTATTTCAGGCTTTGGAAAATCTGAGCAACATTCTAGGTGATTTGTTTATGCAACTTAGGTTAAAACGTTTATCCTTCATTGGTACTCAAAATACCTTCCTCTCGTCGTAGCATTGTAAAAGTAATGCGTACTTCAGGTTCTTGTGTTTTTAGCTTCGGCATTTCTTTTTCTAACTTTTCCTCGCATATGCTCACATAACCGTTCGCGTCAGGAATTGTAGATGACGCATAAACACTTAAGCATAATTTACTTATTGGTATGCATGTCAGCTGTGTGATTAAAATACTTAAGCACTAAAGACTAGCAGGCTCACTGTCATGCTTGCTTGCTGAATTTATTCAGTTTAAATACATTCCTATCCAAATCGTCTTAATTGACTTTTACTAAACGCGTATCCTACTAATTCCGTGTGTGGTTCAGTCACTGTGACGTATGCGTATTTACATGCGCATAGGAAATATTCAATTTACAGGATTGAACATAATCTTAATCCAACCTAAGCAACATAAAATCGAGACTCTATTTGTCGACGTCTAGGTGTATCCTACCGTAGATAATATAAGAAATTCTGAATACGATTTGTTCTACTTAATAGTAGGCTTAATTGTAGTTTTTCCGTTTCGAGAAGGCGACAATGGGTGATGATATTTTGTTGCGTTTTGCAAGCTGATCTTTATTTGTTACTATCTGCATTAAAGGATTATGAACGCTCAACATTCGTTTGGAATGAAATTGCAATCAGTTCACTTTAACTTTCTCTTCTTTTTAAGTACAAATAAAATTACCCAACCATACTTCTGCCCACTAATAAGTGGCACTAATGAAATCCAAAATTTTGTACATTTTTTACAGTTAGATAAGCTCAACTTGTCAATCTGACATGCTATCATCATTATGTTGTTGATGATAATTTATACTTTAATAATTGTTTGATTAAGTGATCGCTACGTTGAGTTCACTGGAAAAAGTATACGATGTCATAAAAGTCAAATCTGTTTCAGATTCCCGAAATATCTATAGACTGAATTAAATACATAAACAATGATGATTCTACAATGAATAATTACTAATTTGAGTTGATACTTGCATGGTGATTAAACAACAACAGTATGTTCTTCACACAACCGTAAAAATGACTTTACCAAGATGGCTGGTCACATAAACTACGACTCAATGAATAGGAAAACAACCGAATTGCAAAGCTATGTGTTGGCACGAGACGAGCCTGATTAAAGCACGCTCAAAGCATGCTCACGAAGCTGTGCTGTGATTGGTCCATTCTTAGCCAACTAGAGCCAACGAACAATCGGGAAGCTTCTAGAATACTCGATACCATTGTTTATATAAACCCTAGTGTAAATCATTTTGTTTGACTTTGCCTTTTGCCTCCAGCCGTTATTTCCTCAATACATCTTACTACCTGTTCTCTCTTGTTCTGATTTGGGATCCAGTCGCGGTCGTTGTCGAATCCTAGAATACTAAGCGGGTAGGACAATATATAACACTATGAATAAGTAAAGGTGTGTATAAACATACAATAAACATCTAGTTACTCGCAACATAATCATCAGAACTGAATTCAACACGCCTAAGACGTTAGTGGGCACCTATTTGTTCCATACCCCGATGGAGGACGGGTATTTGACCAATACATCCTAATCCGGGTCTAAAACTAGCCATTCTATCTACTGTTAGGCATCGGATAACTACCGAATACGTTTCAGACACAATAAGTCAAACCGACCCCTCCGTGCGTACTTCGCAAGGACTTCAGCTCTCTTGAAAATCCGAACGACCGTCTATGGAGATTGACCAGATGGGACAGAGTTTAGTTCCTAAACAAGAGCTAGTACTCTAGTCAACTACTAAATATAGACTACCACTCTCGTCCTAGTCTCAAGTTAGGAATAGTATTTTCTGCTTCTCTAGAATTAATTTAGCATTTAAACCTCTACTTCAGCTTGAGTAGAGACAGATAGTCAAAAAGTTAATTTGTCAACCAGTTACGGCCAGTGTTTCAAACTCATGGACTGGTCTCGCTAACACTTAACATTGTGAAACATGTTGCCTTAACGCGTCGTCAATATCCCAGCATTACTAGGCGCCACCCTCTTGTTGCACACGAGGATCTCGCAAACAAATGTCGGTTAAGTTTTTCACCATTTTTAAAGCGACTATTAGCTTTTTAGAAGCGCTCGAAATATGCTGATCTCTCCTAACCTGTTGATTTTAATGTGATGGTATACACTACTACAGGATTTATAGCTGTCCAGATGTTATGCCAAGCATTCTAAGAATAGATGGTTTCCCATAATCACTTAAATGCTTAGTTAATGCTTCACTAAGTGTGTTAGAGACATTTCCACCTTCAAACTGAGGTCTAAGGGGCATTCGTGTAGTAACTGTGTCGACTAAAACTTAGGAAAACGTGTGCAAACACTAAAACATGGTCAAAGAATGTGCTTCAAGAGCAGCTATCTATTTCTGGAACACGTTATCAATGGCTGGTTTCCATGGATGTGTTTATGTTAGAACTGTGAAAACAACTCCCAAAGACGCCAACTGTTGTCTCCTTTATGGGCTGAGACCCACCGAAATGCTTCCCAATCTGATTAAACCTATAAATCTGAGCGTCAAAATCCCCATTTGCGATTGACACGTCTGAAAGCCTGGATTCCTGAGGTCAGAAAGCTTCATGTAAAACTTATCCTACATTAAATCAAGGTGTAGGCGAAAGACATCTGTTCAAGTTCATAAAATGTACCAATGATCGGACAGCACACAAGCTACTATCGACGGGAATTTCATCAGTGTTTGTTCTGCTTATAAACTTAGTGCTATACTTAATCTGCAGTCACGAGAATTTTTTATCGAGTATCAAACAACGCGAAGAAATAATCTCATTAGCTCTACATACTATGTGGAGTCAAGGGTATGAAGTTGATTGGATCCCATATGCATGTTTCGGAGGACGCATTAACGATGCGAGATTTGATATTTATAGCTAATGATTGGTCATCGGCAATATTAGGCGACAAGCATCTATATACTTATACTCAAATAAAGTGCTCGAATAATACCGACAATTAGTGTCTCCATGAAACGTCTAGAAACATGAAGGTCATTTGTTAAAAATAATCTATATTTTAAATAAACGGAGAAACGTAAGTCTATAAATAATAATGACAATAATAAATTATTAATACGAATATGAGGGACGATACAGAATAAAGTTTATTTTAAAAAATCAGGAAGTGTAATAATCTGTAATGGTTGGTATCTACCAACACTGAATTTATAGCATTAGACAAATATTTTAACCTAAAATTGAAGCAAAAAGGTATGTATTTTAATTGCTTCAATTAATCAATAAAATATGAATGTATAGATCTCAACAGATTTTCAAAATGACGCGCAATGGGTGGGAACTTAACCTTAAGAATCTGTTTTTCTATACCCTTTATCAGCTTGATACGTTTCTTTCGTTCCTTCCACCTTGATGAACATTATAATATATTTCATAGGTTTTCGGCGGTTAGTCATTATTAATCGATTTTATCACTTAGCGAAAGCAACGATACTTTAATATTCGACAAATGACGTAGATGGTCACGGTTTCGTAAACGTTAGCTATATTCTACTTGCTATACATCGCTAATACAACAAACTAATACACTGACAGGGTACATTCAACAATCGGTGTCTAATAAAAGTCAAGATAGTGCGATAAGAATGTTTATTCATACGGTTATAGTGATAATATCTAAAAAAATTTAGTTTAAAGTAAGGCATTCGATATATGCTTAATCGCAACAGCTAAACAATGTCTAATATTCAAATAAACAATAAATGTAATCATTTACACTCAGAAAATCGTTAAGTGTGATAGAAAAATTCTTGAAATCATTAATCTGATATTTCTTAATGCAACATAAGAATAAGCATGCTGAACGTTGCTCTTACAATACCACTGATGTATAAGAGATAAAATAAACATATCATTCTACCTGCATAGCAACTCAAACAGAACCTTAATATTTATGCTCTGGCAATCTCCCAGGTCATCCTTTGAAACTTACCCTCATGTCTATCTATCAGTCACTAATCAATCAGTGAAAAAAGTCACAATCTTCACAATAAATAGCTATTTTTTAATTGATGATTCGAAGGTTGAAATTATGTTACGTTGCTCAGATATGCTTCACAAATAATAAAATTTTTTTAGCATCTTCTAACAATTAGTTTCAGATGAATTATTCAGATAATTAAACATTTCTGTACGCTTTATTCAGTTGTTTGCTTTATAAATTCTGAGTTTGAAATAGCGATAAACAGAAATTTTCTGAATATGAGGGTGTATCTAACATTAAACGGACATGATGGAACTTCAAGAATGAAAACTGAGCACTTTGAGAACAGCGCAAACAAATGAACGGTTATAAAATAAGTAATGTCCTAGTATACAGCACACAATGACCAGCAAATATGACAGTACACAGGTGTTTGAGCACGATAAAAGTTATGTAGACCTCACTTTAAAACCTAAAAAGCAGAAATAGTGAAATTACGCAGTAGGAGAATTTGAATGCACCACGTTCCAGTGATAGACATTTGGAGATATATGCTACTCTGGGAATCAAAACTTTACTCTGGAGAAATATAAACATCGTAGACCTCCGAAAACAGTTGCGACAATGAAGTAAAGATCTGATCAGTTGCCAAATCATTGACTGAATTCACAAACGGTCGCCACAACTACCATATTTCTAAATACAATGCCTAGATAAAAGTTGTTCTAATCACCTTTGAGAGACTGACGAGCCAAATTATGATAGACGTGTTTTGAAGCTAAACCTGGATCGAAGTCAAACTGCAATCCACAAATGAATTATAGGATAAGACGCATTCGTGAGCATTAAACTTACTTTGTATACAAAATTTAAAAACTGAATACCGAAATTGTAACAGGGATATGAGAACTGTAGATACGAAAACACAAGTACACAATAACTAGATACTTACTTCACTGACACGATAAGTTCGGTAAATCCGACACGATGCTCCGCAAAATGTAGAGTGACACCGACGACACGGAAGATGGCAACCAGGACATTTAGGTTTCAGACAATCACATTTATATTCCAAAGTTTCTAGAAGACGGCCACGAGAATCGTATAAGGGATGTAAGCGGCTATTAAGGTTGGAAAAGAATAATCAAAAGAAAAGTGGACTTATTTCGTTGAACAATAGCTGCACTGTAGTACATACAATCAGATTTCCGGAGATTCTGAAATAAAAAATTTATCTGCGTGCATAGCGATACTTCTAAAGAACTTACTTCGAATGGTAAATGACGAATTCACTGTGAATCAAAAATATTAGGCTGCCAAACTCGTCATTCGAGAATATAATTATCCTAACTATACAATAGATGTGAATACTTTTATAATACGCAGTAGGAACTACGTAAACTAAATAGATTGTGTGGTTAACATAAGCATCGCCATTGACATTGTCATCTCTATCGTCATTTTACACATCTATCTTGTTATCATTTTATCTAGCCACACCACCTCACGTAACAAACTTAAGTATCCTTTACTGTAACAATGTTATCACTTCATACTGAAACATGACTGTTTAAAAGTGAGACTGAAAGTATTTTAGTGTCGAAAATAACTTTCTGAAAAATAATAATGAGTGTTCAGAAACTCCCCTTTTTCGCTGAACTCAGAGACTAGTGCAGTCGTGTAGCTAGACTACTCTTATCAGGTGTTACCAAAGGTTTAGAGTCGGACCCGAAGAATCAAGACGTGGGTTTAAGGTAGCCAGTTGCTATAAACTAGCTTGTTACATATCTCAATAATTATAATGTTAATAATAATAATAATTTTACACTAGGTTTATATCTTCATGAAAGATGAATACACGAATGCATAAATACATAACAAAAACCAACATGTAGATTTAAATCGAAAATTTGTATTAGTATTTATCGTTCGTAAAACAAATAGTCCAAGACATAAGACATAATGCATAATGACTGAAGGACGACTGGATTGTAACAGCGTTCATATACTAAAGGATGCCAGATAATCAAAAAGGCTTAAAAAGTAGTAATACAGTTTAGATGCATATACTGGTTGAATGCATAGTTTTGGCGCTAACAGACTAAAAAAACCGTCAGTAATAGTGTTATAATGAAGACTAACTAAATCACAGGACATCAACTTACTCTGATGACTTACGATTACATTTAACAGCCATCTGTCTGCGAACACTTCGCGTCACATTTGTTTCAAACCAACCGACTTTTAGTTCTTCCATTTGCCTACCTGGGTTGGCAAATTTAAGGCGATCAAGTTCCCGATTCTCTATGCCAGGAGTACCAATAGAACTATTTGAGTTATCATTATTATTTTCTTTAACTAAATTCACAATGTAATTTCGATGGCCTCCGGAACTAGATTTGCGAGCTTTAAAAATTTGTCTAGCTGATGAATGAAGCGATAGGCTCCATGATGATGGGCTTTCTTTACTAGACATTGTGTTTCATATTCAGTAAAACGAATAGTAAAGTTTGACTTGCTGTAAATGGTGTTCGATGTTGTTTGCAGGTATTCGGTTAGCAAACGGTGGAATCGACCTTCGGATCAAGGGCGAATAGCCTACAAGGTATAAGAGTGAACAAAATAGCTATGAATCCAGGACACAACCTAGAATCACTTACGCGTGAAATCTAAATTGTAGCCCAAGTGCGTCGCGTAAGTCCCACACTTTATCTTCTGAAGAAAGAACGCTGATCTCAGTGTGGTTGAATGTGGTTGGTTATATCGTGAAGCTAGGTTAGGAAATTGCAGACTATGTAACTGTTGAGTGTCAGAGAATTGTTGTATCCACGTTACACCTGAAGGGTTAAATAATTCCCACATTGGCCCAAATCCAGAGCCTAATAGCCAGTAAACAGAGCAAACGTATAGTTTTGGGGTGTGTGCAGGACGGAGTAGTCGTTGAAAGTTGGTCGAAATGATATACTTCAGGCCTAAGTGAACTGAAAGTCACTGATATTGCCTCATTTTGTGAAATTAGTGCTAGACCGGATCTCTGCTAGATAGTCCCAGGATACCATGAACCACCATTATTGGGAAATCTAGTGGTCTGTTCTCCCGATCTCTATTTACCTGACTCTCAGCCTATGGTTTATCATGCTTAACCCTAATCCATGAGAGTTTTTGAGCTGCTAGTTTTTAAGAGGCTAAACGAACTCTCTTATTACTTGACAGAGCTCATTTGTACCCAAATAGAGGAGGGCTTCACATAAAATTATGAGGACCGTGATACAGACAGCGGAGTGTGGCTGTTGTGGGGTCGGCGCTTCCACGTAAGCTAGTTGCGGCGTTCACGCCATCTTTCAGGTTTTCCGTTTATTCGATGCAGGTGTATTGCATATTTAAATGAAATGCTTAGTAGATTTTTGTTTTAAGCTGGTAACAGAGGCTTAAGTTTGTATTTAAGTTTGTCTAACTACGTTACATTTGGCATGTCATTCATAAACTTTTATGCCAAAGCACTCCATGTAAGCTTAGAAGAAGTAATGCTGAACAGCTTTTAACCAATGAGAACGCATTTGTAGATAAAATTATAATTTATTGCGAAAAATAGATAAATGTTTAGCGGTAAATAATCCCCGAATAAAATATGCTACATAGGCTCTTACTATTGATGCTGACCATGTTTGCATTAGTGGACAAG